>QVTF01008176.1:155000-184315 GCA_003573665.1 Oxygymnocypris stewartii
TGTCTGGGGAATCCCAGTCTGCAAAGAGAGGGAATGATATCTCAGCACAGAACAGCACTGCGCCCTGCTGGACAAACACGCTCTGAAGCCCAAAGAACAAACATCCTTACTTGTGCTTCTTACCGTCAGAACCCTTTATCCACGCAGCATGCTGTATTTGAATGAGACTGGATATTTTTAACAACGTTAAACCAAATACAGTTTGAGTTTTTAGCAAAATAGACCTGATATAGTTACCTTGGCATGAAAAGAGACACAGAAGCTGCCTTGGCATAGCCATATCATCGCGTCCCTTGTCAGTGTCCGGCGCTTGCTTGGCCGTTTTTTGTGATTAATAGGAAAGTGTGTTTAAGCGCCAGCAGATGATAGAAGTGTAAAGTAATACTCTTTGAGAGAAGCAGTCTATCAGCGGAAGTTAAAAACAACTAGTAAGTGTATTTACTTGACTCATTAGTGTTTAGCGCAGTTGTTGTTGCTAGGAAATGCTTGTTTTGTTTATTGTGTGGAGACGTGCTGAAATGGCGTTTGGTCTCGTTCTGTATCGCGTCCCTTGTCAGTGTTGGGCGCTTGCTTGACCATTTATTGTGATTAACAGGAAAGTGTGTTCAGCTGAATTTTAGTAGTATTTTGTTAGATGGGTATAAAGCTTAGTTTACCGCGGCAGCCGTCGCGTGAAGACCGAAGAGTGTAAAGACCATCGACTCTACCGTGCGACTCCACCGGGCCGGGACACTGTCAAAGGATATAAGTATCGCTTTTGATTTATCTTCTTTCTTACAGCTTGTTTCACTTCTGTTTTAGTTTGTATAACCAATTCTTACTATGTGTAAGTTGTTGTTTGTTAACATGTGTTTTAGACAGTGTTCTTTTTTTAGGATTACTGATAAAGTACTGGCATTTGATTTGTTATCTATTTTAATTTTAGATAAATTATGTATGAATTTAATGTCTTTATAGGTATTTTCTTTAGTTTTAGTTTTAATAAATTGTATTTATTTTTGTAACGTTACTTCAACCAACTACATGGAAATGAAATAACATGCATATATGGGTGTTTGGCTTAGTGTCCAACCTTTTGTTTTTTTAATATTTTGAAATGTTTTTAGCTTTATTTTTTGTTTTCATTTAAATGTTTAGTTTTGAAATGTTGTTGTATGCATTTGTCATTTATTTAATTTCTCCATTTTCTTAAATGTGTGTATATATAGTATTTATAGAGTTTTAACTTATTGTTGTAGTTACTTTTTCTTATTTGTAAGTCGCTTTGGATAAAAGCGTCTGCTAAATGACTAAAAAGTAAAAAAAAAGTAAAAAGTAAATATCACCCTGCAGCCCAAGACCGGTTCCCACTGAAGCTAAGCAGGGTTGAGCTGGTCAGTACCTGGATGGGAGACTCCTGGAAAAACTAGGTTTCTGCTGGAAGAGGTGTTAGTGAGACCAGCAGGGGGTGCTCACCCTGTGGTCTGTGTGGGTCCTAATACCCCAGTGTAGTGACGGGGACACTATACTGTCAACAAGCACCGTCTTTCAGATGAGACATTAAACCGAGGTCCTGACTCTCTGTGGTCATTAAAAATCCCATGGCACTTCTCGTAATCATCCCCATACACTTGATTGTCTCTATGACTCTCTCTCTCCTCTCCACCTGTAGCTGGTGTATGGTGAGAGCATACACTTGATTGTCTCTATGACTCTCTCTCTCCTCTCCACCTGTAGCTGGTGTGTGGTGAGAGCATACACTTGATTGTCTCTATGACTCTCTCTCTCCTCTCCACCTGTAGCTGGTGTATGGTGAGCGCATACACTTGATTGTCTCTATGACTCTCTCTCCTCTCCACCTGTAGCTGGTGTGTGGTGAGCGCATACACTTGATTGGCTCTGTCTCTCTCTTCTCTCCACCTGTAGCTGGTGTGTGGTGAGAGCATACACTTGATTGGCTCTGTCTCTCTCTTCTCTCCACCTGTAGCTGGTGTGTGGTGAGCGCATACACTTGATTGTCTCTATGTCTCTCTCTCCTCTCCACCTGTAGCTGGTGTGTGGTGAGAGCATACACTTGATTGTCTCTATGACTCTCTCTCCTCTCCACCTGTAGCTGGTGTGTGGTGAGAGCATACACTTGATTGTCTCTATGACTCTCTCTCTCCTCTCCACCTGTAGCTGGTGTGTGGTGAGAGCATACACTTGATTGTCTCTATGACTCTCTCTCCTCTCCACCTGTAGCTGGTGTGTGGTGAGAGCATACACTTGATTGTCTCTATGACTCTCTCTCTCCTCTCCACCTGTAGCTGGTGTGTGGTGAGAGCATACACTTGATTGGCTCTATGACTCTCTCTCTCCTCTCCACCTGTAGCTGGTGTGTGGTGAGCGCATACACTTGATTGGCTCTATGACTCTCTCTCCTCTCCACCTGTAGCTGGTGTGTGGTGAGCGCATACACTTGATTGTCTCTATGACTCTCTCTCCTCTCCACCTGTAGCTGGTGTGTGGTGAGTGCATACACTTGATTGTCTCTATGACTCTCTCTCCTCTCCACCTGTAGCTGGTGTGTGGTGAGCGCATACACTTGATTGGCTCTATGACTCTCTCTCTTCTCCACCTGTAGCTGGTGTGTGGTGAGCGCATACACTTGATTGGCTCTATGACTCTCTCTCCTCTCCACCTGTAGCTGGTGTGTGGTGAGAGCATACACTTGATTGTCTCTATGTCCTCTCTCTCCTCTCCACCTGTAGCTGGTGTGTGGTGAGAGCATACACTTGATTGTCTCTATGACTCTCTCTCCTCTCCACCTGTAGCTGGTGTGGTGAGCGCATACACTTGATTGTCTCTATAACTCTCTCTCCTCTCCACCTGTAGCTGGTGTGTGGTGAGAGCATACACTTGATTGGCTCTATGACTCTCTCTCCTCTCCACCTGTAGCTGGTGTGTGGTGAGAGCATACACTTGATTGTCTCTATGACTCTCTCTCTCCTCTCCACCTGTAGCTGGTGTGTGGTGACCGCATACACTCGATTGGCTCTGTCTCTTTCTCCTCTCCACCTGTAGTTGGTGTGTGGTTAGCGCACTGGCGCCGTTATCCAAGTGGATGCTGCACACTGGTGGTGGTTGAGGAGAGACCCGCCCACATTTTTGTAAAGCGCTTTAGGTGAACAGCAATGCACAATAAAGCGCTATATAAATGCATCATTCATTGAAAACAAACAAAAATATGTTGGTGCTTTATTTGAATTCAAGTTATGAATCAGTAACATTTGTTTCATATCACATGGAAAACAAAAGTCTAAAATCAAAGGAAAGTTGGAGTCAATTCCCTTTTTACATACGGATATAATAAAGAAATAAATAGCAGTGCATTTCAAACATGAGTGCTTTATCTGCATTCTTCAACAACCGTGTTTAAGTGACAGACAAGACAAAGAGGGCCCTCATACAAAATATTGTCAACACATACATAACTCAAATAAAACATGTCTAAGGGTCCATTTACACAACAATGACTCACTAAAAATAGACACATTTATACTTTGCATTCTTGATAAGTTTAGCATACAGATGACACCGTTATCAAAAATGGGATCCGCGTAAACTAAAAAAACTGCATTATGGTTGCAATGTGCATGATATACTGTAACTGCTTTCAGAAATTCACGTTTATGTAATTTACTTGGAGATGGTAACGGTATCATTCAAAAACTTGCACTATGTTCTCAGGCTTCTGAAATGCTGCTGTTGTGTAAATGATCAGCTAAACACACAAGTTTGCTGTTTTAGTTGAAAACGGTGTCATGAAAACTACTTAATACAGTAATCATCTAGTCGTTTATGAATACTAAAATATTTGTAGAAGTCATTTAATTGAGCAGTTTCTAGAAGATCAAATAATTTTAAACAATAACTAGAATAACTACAAAAATATATATTCACGACAAAGATGCATATAGAGTTTTAGTCATTTGTAATTAAAATATACAAATGTTTCTATATTTTTCATTTCACAGACAATTTCTAGCTGAATTTATTTCCATGATGTATTAAATATTGTATTACTATAATTATCATGACTAGAAATCACATTTTTATAATTCCCTGATATTTCAAATGTTTCTATGACCACAGGAACCCTGATTACAAATTTTAATCTACATAAACTCATTCACAATTTAATGCAGTCACATAAGAGCAACCCAGCTAACAAGAAATGTTCTCAGAACTTCGGCTAACGTTGTGGCGAGGTTCTCTGAAGGTTATGAATAAACATTATTCTAGTTACATCAATACAATGTTCAACATTCAAAGTTACAGTATCTGGTCTTGAATAGCATTCTCAAAACATTAGCACACAAATGTTATTTATACGTTATTCATTAGTATGTTCAAGAAACATTTTACTTTGACGTTTATCTAATTTATGTGTTTTATTTTTATCTTACTACTTGTTTCAGAATGTTCAGAGGACATTCAAATGTAACGTTCATGGAATGTTTGGAAAATTATACAACTAAATGTTCAAAAAAGGTTTTCAATAGGGGATGTTTCAGATGTTTTCATTACGTTAATAGTAATTTTAGAAAAATGTTCTCAGAACATACTTAGCTGGGAGCAAATAGGCCAAAATAGACACGAAACATAAAACACACACATTTAGAAAAACCCAAGCATCACTTGGTTTGTTCCACTTGGTGTTTCTGGCTCTGATGCCTGCTGGTTTGTGTGTGTTTTACATGGTGTTATCGTAGGAGGGAGTGGAGTAGGGCGGTGTCTGCGGTGTCTGCATCGCCCCGGTCGCTGCGCTCAGAGCCGCTTGCTGGACGTGAGGGTTCTTCCAGGCGCCGGAGACCCACTCCTCCTGCGCTTTACTCACGCTGCCGCCGCTGCCGCGGTAGAAGTTATGAACCTGACAAACACCAGCATTACTCAACTTAAACCAGCATACTTAAAAAAGAGTAAGCATTACAGAAACAACACTCTTTAAAAGAATAAGTGTGAACGGAATTAATGTCTTCAGACTCTTCATTACATTTAGTTAAATTAAAATATAGTTTAAATACATATTAAATACATTATTTCAACAAAATAAAACAATTGTGTGTTTTTGACCCTGCATCTTTATATGTAATTTCATAACTATTTATATTGTCTTTGAAAAATATGACCCTGGACCACAAAACCAGTCATAAGGGTCTTTTTTCGATAAGCATTTATGATCAACTAAAATATACTTTCATGTAATTTCCATTTATACTTGTGTCATATTTTTAATTACACATGTGCAATGATGAATTTAAAGTTTCGCAGATTTAAAATGTATTAACTGTAAATGTAACCTAAAACATCCTTTAAAATGTACTTTTGAAAATAAATTGAAATCACTTCAATGTGCACTTTTAAAGTGTATTTAAGTGTTACAAACAAAGTCGTGTAGTTTTTAAGAATATATACACTTTTAGGATTCGAAGTACACTACAGGTGCACATTTAATACAGCTACTTCTTTTTTCAAAAGGGAAGCTGTATAATATAATAAATTTAACTGAAATGCAAGAAGATATAAACAAAACTTAAACACATTTTATTAATTAAAAATCTTATCAAAAATGTATAAAAATAATTTGAATAATAAATACAACCAATTAAAACTAAATAAAAAAAATGCTAATTCAAAATATTACACTACAATATTTTCTCAATCATACTAAAATAACAGTGGTATGCGGATTGTCACCCATTCTCGTTGGCTTCTGCTTTTCAGGCACAAATACTAAGGTAAATTATTTATTTACTTTTGCATCTAATTAGCAAGCACTACATGCTCCAGCATCACATTTAATGACACGCCAGACAACAAAGCAGCCCCTCGTCTTCGATATACATGTCAGCTAAACGAGCTGTGACAGACGGGCCGACTGCGCAGGCAATGAGGCAAGCCCAGGCCTGTCCCACTTTAATAGATCAGAGAGGGCCGTACCTTTGTGAGTACCACGAATGAGATGACAGCGACTGCGGTGAACATAAGGGTGGGGACTAACATGATGATGGAGGCAAAGATACTCGTGCCAAAGAAGGAGATGGTACCCAACCAGCCACTGAAACACAGAGATTAGATCAGAGCGTACAGAGAAGAGTGTTTATTCATTAGGCATAAATCATAGCATAATCTTACCAAACACCCCATCCTGGTATGCCAATGGCCTGAATTATAGCAATGAACAGTTGTGCCATGAAGACAAAGAAGAACGCCATGAAGTAGAATGAGCTGTCGGTCCTGAAAACAAATGAACAAACCATATAGTAAATGTCTAATAAACCCTTAATAATAATAATAACATTATGAATTCAATACACATTTACTATATGATGATGATAATGATTATAATGAACAAATACTAATACATTTCATAAAATACAAATGTATTCATAAAGTAAAAATAGTATTAATAATAAATAATTATACATTATTATTATTATTAATAAAAAATATGAATACTATAAAGAAGAAGAAGAACAACAACAACAACAATGGATTCAGTATACATTTGCCATATTATTATTATGATAGTGATATGATGATGCTTATTATTATTATTACCATTATTGTCAGAAAATCACCACAGTCACCACAATGACCGCAGTCTCCACTAATGACACTGGGATCTCCACCAGATCCTAATCCCCTGATTTCCTATCACCGCCACCTGTCAGCACTCATCAACAGCACTACATCCCTGCACTCCTCCCATTCACTCCATGTCTGGGGTCTCAAATATTCTATGTTGACTTACCTGACCCACTTAACTTTTTGTCTACTTACCAGTTGCTCCAGTGATCCTATCCCCGTTCTCCATCACTCATGTGCTCCACCGTCTCCACGCTCCACTGTTCCCTCTGGATTCCTTGGAAAAGGAATTAAGGACATTAACACTCAGATAAGCCCCTAGAGACATTTCCATTCCCCGCCTGCTCACCTGGACATTCTGCTCATCTCATTCCCCTCTGCTGCTACTCAAACAAGTAGCAGCAGAAGTTGTTTGCATTGCACTTACCTCTGTGTCCTGTGTCTATCTCCTGACAGAAGACCAGACCTGAACCAATGACCGGAGATGGAATTCCCGAACCACATCGCTGCGGATCCCCTCGAAGAGCTGGTCAGCGCTCTTCGAACAGCTCTCTCTCCGGTCTCACACCTTCAGTCTGCCTCTGCCAGTCCCATGGCCATCCCTGCAAACTATTTGAGTGGGGCTGTGGAATGTAGTGTTTTTTTACTCAAATTTCTCTCTACATAGAGATACAATCCCAAGAGTTTTCCAGCGAACAGGCTAAGGTTGCCATCCTGATCTCCCTTCCACCTCTCCAGCAGCCTCAAGCTTCTTCTTCGTGGGAAAGAAGTACGGAGGCTTGCAGGCATGCATCGACTTCCGGACCCTCAATGATTACACTGTCAAGCTCACTTATCCTCTTCCCCTGGCCCCGGCCACCCTTGAGGAACTCTGTGGGGCCTGTATCTTCTCAAAGCTGGACCTGCAGAGCGCCTATAACCACATTCATATCGGGTAAGGCAACGAGTGGAAGACGACATTCATTACCCCCTCAGGCCACTATGAATATCGGGTCATACCATATGACCTTTCAAACTCCTCATTCATCTTCCAGGGGTTTATGAACAAGGTATTCCAGGAGTTCCTCCACTGGTTTGTCATCGTGTACATAGACGATATCCTGATCTACTCCCGGAACTTGGCCAAACATCGCATCACGTGATGCAGGTCCCACGCCAACTCAGGAAACACCACCTCTACCTGAAGCTCGAGAAGTGTGAGTTTCACCACCCCACGGTCCAGTTCCTCGGCTACATCCTCAATGCGGATGGGATCCGGATGGACCAGGGGAAGGTTATACCTGCATACTCGTTGCAGTGGACAGATTCTCTAAAGCCTGCGAGTTAATTTTCCTCTGGGGTTTAACCACAGCCCTCGAAACAGCAGAGGCCCTCTTCCATAATCTCTTCCGTACCTTCAGCATTCCGGAAGATGTTGTCTCCAACCGTGGGCCACAGATTGTATCCCATGTCTGGAAGGCTTTCTTCAAGATCCTCAATGTCACCATAAGCCTATCCTCTGGGTATCACTCCCCGACTAACGGCCAGACTGAGTGGAAGATTCAGGAGATTGGGAGATATCGCCGGGCTTAGTGTCATGACAGCCAGCACAGCTGGAACCGCTTCCTTCGTGGGCAGAGTATGCACAAAATACACTAAAGGAAACCACCAACGGCCTCACCCCATTACAGTGCCCCCATTCGGCTACCAACCCCCTCTGTTTCCCTGGACTGAAGAGTCTTCCGACGTTCCAGCTTTCGACCACTGGTTCCGAGCGAGCGAGAGAGTTTGGTACTCAGCTCATGTTCAACTCCAGCAGACAGTGTGGAGCCACAAGACCTATGCAGATGCCCACTGGTCTTCCACCCCCGTGTATCATCCTGGAGATAAGGTCTGGCTCTCCACCCGGGATCTGTGCCTGCCCTGCCGGAAGCTGAATCCCCAACATATCGGTCCCTGTACCATCAAGAGGCAGATAAATAAGGTCATCTTCCATCTCCAACTCCCTGCACGGTATTGTATCCATCCATCATTCGAAGTCTCACTCCTCAAGCCTGTCTCTCCCTCTGTCAAAGAAGCCGACGAGCCCGCAGTACCTCCTCCTCCCAAATCATTGAGGAGCCCCTAGTCTACAGGGTGCAGGATATCTTGGACTCTCAACGATGGGGTGGTCGCCTAGAATATCTGATTGACTGGGAAGAATACGGGCCAGAGGAAAGGTCCTGAGTGGACTGGGACGATGTTCTGGATCCCTCTCTCCTGGCTGAGTTTCACCTGAACCACCTTGACCGTCCCGCACCCAGAGGCCATGGCCGACCCCGTCGCCGTAATAGGACGTCAGGAGCCGCCCCTGGAGGAGGGTGTACTGTCAGAGAGTCACCACAGTCACCATAGTCTCTAATAACGACACTCACCAGATACCAATCCCCTGATTTCCTATCACCGCCACCTGTCAGCACTCATCAATAGCACTACATACCTGCACTCCTCCCGTTCACTCACTGTCTGGTCTCAAATATTCTATGTTGACTTACCTGACCCACTTAACTTTTTGTCTACTTACCAGTTGCTCCAGTGTTCCTATCCCCGTTCTCCATCACTCATGTGCTCCACCGTCTCCACGCTCCACTGTTCCCTCTGGATTCCTTGGAAAAGGAATTAAGGACATTAACACTCAGATAAGCCCCTAGAGACTTTCCCATTCCCCGCCTGCTCACCTGGACATTCTGCTCATCTCATTCCCCTCTGCTGCTACTCAATAAACCTGTTGTTTATATTGCACTTACCTCTGTGTCCTCTATCTATCTGCTTACAATTATGAATACATTTAATAAAATAATACATTTCTCAGTAATAATAATAATATCAATGTTTCAAAAATTAAGCACTATATGATCTGTAATAAAAGAATTGGGTCGGAGTTATAAAAAAAAATAATAATAATGGAATCATTACACATTTACCATATTATTATGATGATGTGATAATGATTATTGTTATTATTATTAATAATCAATATTGTTGTTGTTGTTTATTAATTATATATATATATATAAACATAATCCCTATACAAACATAATCTGATAATAAACAGGTAAACTGATGCTCACTTGAAGGCGTTGTAAATGGGTCTGAACCAGCACACATAAGAGCAGGGGGTGAAGAGAACAACCCAGATGATGGACATGCCAAAGTTAGTCACTCCTCCACCTCCAAACATCCACGCCATACAGCCGAAGAAATTCACCAGCAGCGTCACTCCATACACTGGAACAACAGCAGACTATTAAACCATCACAAACCCACCTGGAGATCTGCACAGATGGATCTGTGTGAGAGAGTCAGAGATTAGAGAAACCCTTCAGTTACAGAGAGTGTCCAAGAGAATAAAGCTCTTCCTTTTACTTACACCACTTCAGAGAGAGCGAGAGAGAGAGGGAGAGAGGAAGAGAGGGCTTGCATTTGCAAGAAAATGCAGCTGTCAACAAACAGAGTAAATGCTTTATCAAGCAAAGTAACCTGGAGACCCACAATCCAGCATCTCAACTACTGCACTGCATTTGAACAAAGCTTATGAATGGTATATAAGCTGAAGACACAAACTTACTGAACACGGAGCCAGAGCAGTTTAGCCAATAAACACGCTTGTGTTACACACACAAATGTGACATGCAGTCTACTCAATGAAATGACTCAATGACAAAAAAAATTCCATGCCATAAAGTTCCATGCCATTAAAAAATATATATTTTAAATAATTCTATGAGTTTAAGGGGCAACAAATGTAAAAAGAAAATCCATTAAATGGATAATAATTGATGATGATGATGATGATGATGATGATGATGATGATGATGATGATAATAATAATAATAATAATAATAATAAAAATCTGGCATTTCACTCAAAAAAACAAATAGAGGATACCTTTGGTAGGAGCAGGTACAAGTAGGATCTACAGCAGGAGATGAGAATTATTAATGTATATGCAGCACAGCCTGAGACGCTGTTATTCACAGCAGTTTGTCTGTAATAAAGGCCACTACAAGTGCACATTCAATACAATTAAGCACACTTCATTACAGGAGAAGCTGAAGATATTTTCAAGATATGTAGGTTACTTGCCACCAATTCATACTGTTTTTTGATTGGCTTTTGAGGCAAAAATACTTCAGTAATTAAATATATGTAAAATATGCAAATACGTAATGAGATATTCTAATCTCAGACACACATTGGTTTTAAAAAAGGATTCCACAGACTCCGTGCAATCACAGTTTACACCACTAGGGGTCCGAGACAGAAGACTCAGCAGAATCTCTGATTATTATTTTAGTTTGGTTTCATGTGTTTTCCAGACTCACAGATCCACAGGTGGTAGAGTCTCTTGCACGTGGTGCGGTGCTGGTCAGGAATCTCCTCAAAGTCCTGATAGAAGCACGGCTTCAGAGGAATAAAGCCAGGCAGGGGAGGAAAGTTGTTCTCTACAGGACACATAAACAGAATTATGTATAAATGCACTTTGTTATTGTTTATACTCTTGTAATGAATGAATGAATTATTATTATTGTTAAGAATATGTGTATTTATTTAGTTTTGACATTAGGGTCCTTACCAGCCATTGGGAAACTGGAGTTGGCTACTTGTTCTTAAGAGCTGTGAATCTATAAGTGAAGAATCATATGATCAGCTCAATACACATTATGGACATTTACAGAACAATGAACACTGACCAACAGTAGGGCAAGTATGGGGCAAGTTGTCACAGAGTTTGAAACAATTACTTTTTTTTCTGCTCACAAGGCTGCATTTATTTTATCAAAAACAGAGTAAAAATGTGAAATATTATTACACATTAAAACAGACATTTTCTATGTGAATATATGTTAAACTGTAATTTATTTATGTGATCAAAGCTGAATTACTCCAGTCTTCAGTGTCACGTGATCTTCAGAAATCATAATAATATGCTGATTTGCTGCTCAAGAAACATTTCTGATTATTATCAATGTTGAATATTTGATAATTATCAATGTTGTTGTGCTGCCCAACATGTTTGTGGAAACTGTGGTACACAAACACACACACACACACACACACACACATACACACACAGACACACACACACACACACACACACACACACACACACACACACACACACACACACACACACAAATAAAAAAGTAATACTTGTGTTCAGTAAGTGTGAATTAAATTGTTTAAAAGTGACAGATTGAAAAACATTTATAGTGTTACACAATATCTCAAATAAATGTTTTAAAGTTCCCACATAAATATCAAGCAGCAAAAACTCCACCACTGACTCGGAACCATTATTAATGAATTGCTAATAATTGGGCACAAAATCAGTATATTATTATGATTTCTGAAGATCATGTGACACTGAAGACTGGAGTAATGATGCTGAAAATACAGCTTTGATTACAGAAATAAATGACATTTTACAAGATATTCATATAGAAACAGCTATTTTATATTTTAATAACATTACTGTTTTTACAGCGTTTTTATCAAATAAATGCAGCTTTATTGAGCATAAATGACAATATCTTATCTTAAAAACATTAAAAGATCTTAATGACTTCTAACCTGACACTGGTAATGTAGTCTGTGTTAATATAATATTAATACACAAATAAATAAAAAGAAGAACTTGAGGTGCATATTAGCCTAAATATGTGGGCATTTGTATATAGTCTTGGACAAACAGGAGTCAAAATGATCTCTGACATCGTGTTATATTAAGTCCAGCTGAATATCTGTATGCTTTGTTTAGATCTATGAAACTTTGACCTGTCTTGAAGCTAATAGTGTTTAATGTCTGGATGTCTGCAGGCTGGGGGGGGGGTGTTAAGAGCTCCTGGATTAAGAGAAGGGGTCACAGATAGGCTTTAAGTGTGTGTCTTCTATTAAAATGCGTCTCACATTTATCCTCGGACTATTATTTGCATGCACAATGCTGCATTTGTTTGTTTCTCGGTCATTTCCTATAAACAGTGAGCAAATTAAATCTATCTATCGTGTCAGCTCAAGCTAAGCTGGAGCATTAACAGAGACTGAATGAGAGGAAAATAATCGCCTTACCTTCTCCTGCAAAGAGCCCTAGAGTAACATGACTTCTAGTGCATACTCAAACACTCATTCAACCCAAACACACACCAGCACAAACTAAAGGAAGCAGAGCCGCTCGTTTCTTCAGATCGTTTCTAAAGTTTGTTTGTCTTCATCCTCGCAAATCCAGACACATCAGTTAATACGCTTACGGGTTTTAGCCAATAGGAGTGCGGTATTACGTTCTGAACACGCCCTCTTGCACCTCGTCGGCCAATCAGCGCGCAGGATGGAGGTTGCTCTCCGCGGTGCTGAAGTTGTTGTTGTTGACTGACCTCGTTATCATAACCAAGTATGTTCATGCATATAAACGAATGCATGAAGTTATAATCGTATTTTAATCACAAGATATTTTAAATAGGTTAGCCTCAGAAAAGAAATTAACACGTGTTAATAAAAGCCCGACTAAAGACGAATATCTTGGTTAAAAACGGATGCCTTCTATTTTACATACTTTTAGTGGCAACAAAATAAATGTTTAAGTATTAGATCAATTATGAAAATAAGTATACGCTCTTGAGGATGTAGAGTGGAGTTCTTCCTCATTGTAAAACGTGATGTTATGTTAAATGTGAAAGTTTATTTGTAGTTATAAGTGAAATGTACTAGTAATTTCTGAGTGAAAACTGTGTCTGCGATATTTTTCAGTGCTCGTGCATTTGCATAGTTTTACCACTAAGAGGCAGAGTTTCTATATCAAGTCTTATCTACTTCATAGCTTCATTTCTACTCGTTCTGTCCTGCTTATAATGTAAGGAGAGAGAGGATGAGGGGGGAGATTAATGTCTGGTAATCTCTCCTGTCAGTCATATAAGAGCACAGCATCTCTCTCCGTCTGCAGAACTGATGCAGAGCTTCAGAAGATGATGCGAGGATACAGACCGGTGAGCACTTCATTGAGTTATCATCAAAGTTTTAGTTTGAACAGTTACTCTGTCAATATTATGCATGTTTTTTTGTGTGTTTTTTACTGATAATAATTAGAACTTAAATTATTTTTCATAATCTTCTCAATTGTAACATTTTCACAAACATTCCGTTTGTAAAAGAAAAAATAATCAAGCTCGGATTACATCGGTTTTTAATTTTAGTTTTCATAACTACTGCAAAATACTGTATTGCACAGATATAAGCCACTGAGATTGATCCTTAAGGGGAACAAAGCTGTGATAGAAATATTAAATGCACAAATAACTCATGCATGTTTTTATTTTTTTATTTAAAATCAGTTCATATATCAGGTATCCCAAAAAAGTAATTTTTGACAAAGATCTGTAAGAAATAGTTCATTAATTGCACATGTGTATAGTTGCTATCGATGACAGATATTTCATATTCATGTTCAGAGCAACACATGGTCTATATATGACACTGATATGATGTGTGTAGTAACATTGAAGCTGCAGCTTTTGCAGAAGGATGATTTAAAGATGCACATATTGTAATATGTGAGGATTACAGTAGCTTCTCCTCAGGACACCGCAGTGCTTCAGACACAACACATGCTTTATAATGACGTCTGTTGCATTCATATCGTCTCAGAACTGAATGATCTTCTGTTTGGTCTCCACAGACTCCCGTCTCCAACTCGACTCTGTCCTTCTGTGGCTCTGATAACTCCTCAGCGTATAAGGTTGATAATGGCCTGCTTGAATAACGGCTGCTTTCTGGACGCTCTCGGAGTCGTCCCTCATGTCTTCTTGCTGTTTAGCACCTTCCCCATCCTCTTCATCGGTGAGATGCTTTCTCAGATTTCACAAACATTGTTACAGCATTATTGGAGATGCAAATATTGTTCAAGTGCATTGAATAAAAATCACATGAACACTCTTACAAATGATGTTTTCAGGAGATTTCACAGCAATGCCTTAGAATAGCAATTCCCCGAAGAACCTTGAATATGAATTCTTTTCTTAGCATGAAGAAGAATGGAAAGGTTGCTCATGGAAGCATCGACGCTGATAAAGAAGCTTGTATTTTTAGACGCTGTGGTTTTGTGTTGTAGGTTGGGGCAGTCAGAGCTCTAAGGTTCACATTCATCACAGCACATGGCTTCATTTCCCCGGTCATAACTTGCGCTGGCTGCTCACCACTGTCCTGCTCGTGGTGCTGGTGTGTGAGATCGCTGAGGGAATCATGTCAGACGGGTGAGAACAACCACTAGACGATGGATTCGCTTCACTGATTATCAGCCCATTTCAGAGTTATTTAGTCATGAGGAATAAAACAGATAGATGTAGCATTTCTATATAAAGAAAATCAATAAATAAGATTTCAATTGCTTTTAAAATTAACTTTTAAAATTCATATTTTTAATTTTATTTAGTTACGATGCATTTAGTTGATCAAAAGTGATTGATTTATATATTTCAAATGTTGTTCTTTTGAACTTTCTATTAATCTGTGAATCCTGATTTTTTTTTTTAAGTATCACAGTTTCCACAAAAATATTGTGCAGCACGACTGTTTTCAACATTGATAATAATCAGAAATGTTTCTTGAGCAGCATATTATTATTATTTCTGAAGATCATGTGACACTGAAGACTGCAGTAATGATGCTGAAAATACAGATTTAATCACAGGAATAAATTACATTTTAAAAACAGATATTTACAAAGAAAACAGCTGTTTTAATGTGTAATAATATTTCAAAATTGTCACTGTGTTTTTGATCAAATAAATGCAGCCTTGATGAACAGGAAAAAAATATATACATACATGTACACAGTATATATAAATATTTATTGGGAATTTAAATGTCATTTGCATTGAGATAATAAAAATGTGAATGTAGATAAAGCCAGTTTTCATCACAGAACAAATGTGACCCTGGGTCACAAAACCAGTCTTATGTGTCAATTTCTCGAAATAAATAAGCTCTCCGTCGATGTATGGATTGTTATGATCGGACAATATTTGTAAATCTGGAATCTGAGGGTGCAAAAAAATATTGAGAAAATCATCTTTAAAGTTGTTCAAATGAAGTTCTTAGCAATGCATATTACTAATCAAAAATTCAGTTTTTATATATTTACAGGTAGGAAATTTACAAAACATCATCATGGAACAATATCTTTACTTAATATCCTAATAATTTTTGATATACAAGAAAAATCTATAATTTTGACCCACACAATGTTTTTTTTGACTATTGCTACAAATATACCTGTGCTGCTTAAGACTGCTTTTGTGCTCCAGGGTCAGAAATACAATAGACAATGATAGTCAGTTCAGTCCGTGACGAGTGTGATCGTGCTGCAGTACTTACTGACTGAATGAAGTTCTCCACCAGGTTCAATCAGTCCCGTCACCTCCACCTCTACATGCCGGCAGGACTCGGCATACTGGCTGCCATCACGTCCATCGTCTATTACCACAATATAGAGACCTCCAACTTCCCCAAGCTGCTCATAGGTACACACAGACCCGACAGCATGATTTCACACGGGACGCATGATCCCTGAGATAAACGCTGAGCGTATGCAGACACGGGAAAAACATCTCAAAATATGCTCATGAAATATTTCTCTTCTTATCCAGCGCTGCTGATCTATTGGACTTTGGCCTTTATCACCAAAACCATCAAGTTTGTGAAGTATGGTGATCACGGCATCGGTCTGAAGCAGCTGCGTTTCTGCATCACAGGACTGCTGGCGCTTCTGTACGGCCTGCTGCTGGGAGTCGAGGTCAATGTGATAATGCGGAGGGTAAGTACGGGGTCAGGGATTATTGTGTTTGTGTCAAATAATGCACATCTGCCACACAGAGAGTGGAGTAATGCAGGCAGCGTTTAAAGGAACAGTTCACGTTTGCTGTTAATTTACTCCATTAAAGATCCAGGTGACTTTCATTTCTTCAGTAGAACAGTAAGGAGGATTTTTAGCTGAAACCGTGCTCCTTGTGAATCATAAAATGCAATTCAGCAGCAGCACGTTTAAAAAAAATAAAAAAGATATATCTCAAAGGAACACAAAATGAATCCCAGTGGCTCCTTACAATATATTGAGGTCTTATGAAGTGAACCAAAAGGTCTGTGCAAGAAACTGAGCATTATTTCCACTGGTCACATCAGAAATGTCATGCATAAAAATTGCATCTTTGATCATTTAATTTCACAATTGCAAGAAAACAATATTTATATAAAAACATTATGTCTGTGAAGTGCATTTAATAAAAATACTGAAAAAACTACCTAGTAACCATTCACCTCCATGTCAAACAATACATTAAGCCATGGGGACATTGACATTTTAGCATAATTATTGCAAACAATTAACAAAATACAATTACTACACATATTATTAATAATACATTTACATTTATAGGCTATAAATTATTATTTAATATTTTATGTCAGTATGTGTGTTCCCTGAACCCTGCAAATGCAATGCTCTGCCACTTAGCCACAGGAACACTATATTAATATTAATAATAATAATAAACATATACGTTATTTTTATTTTTTACAGTGAGACAACTGAAATATGCTGGAAAAATATATATATATGTGAAAAGTTTTCCTGTAAAAAAGCCTTCTCTGAGGAAATGTCTTTAACCACTCTTCTCCATGTACATGACGGCATGAGGACACTGGCGCTTTGGGTCCGGCGCGATCTTTCTGTGTGTTACACAATCATCCATGTGAGATTAAAATACGGTTAACCTGGCCTGGCACCGCAGCCCACAGTGAACTTCTGTTTGTGTCTGACAGCTGTTTGTGAGCCGCGTCACTTCTCGGCAAATCCCTCACTTTCCGCTAAGCTGTTTATTGAGGAGAACAGAGACTCAATCCAGCTCTTATGAATGTTCATAACTCATCACTGGGGATAATCCAGTCTCATAACGTACCGCATTTGGCCTCATGTTATTAGGCTGAAGTTTCAGGTAATTAGTAAATGAGGGGGGGGGGGACAGCTAGGCTACGTGCTGATAATACATTTTAACTGGTGTCAAATTATAGTCAATAAAATGATCTGTTTTTGGACATAATGTCATAAGTCATTCTGGAGTTTGAACAACTGAAAGCAAAGTATCTAGACGTGCACACTGTACTGTGCAAAACACGGGTCAAGAATTACTAAAGTTTGCTTTAGAAACTAGTTTTACTGGAGCACCTCTTGAGAAAAAGTGTATACTTCAGTGTAAACCGAATGTAGTTTATTTATCTGTTATCTACAATTACGTGAATATGTATTATATTTTAAATTAATATTAAATGCATTTAGTTGGCTTTTTACACTAACAGTGTGATTCAGTAGCATTAAGCACTCTTTTTAAGTTTATTTAAAACTCCAATTGTTTCTAAAAGCTAATGAAAATGATGCATCTGATATTATAGATATATTTAATTATTATTTGGTCATTTATTTTTATTTTTTGCAAAACAAATTTTCTTCTCAATACTTTATATTTCTTTAATGATTCTTAACTTTTGTTTGCAAAAACATGTTTATTTATTTAATATTTCATGCAAAGTTTTATTTTCTTTTGCAATGCTTCATTCTTTTACAAACATATGTGTCATGGTGTTGATAATGAATGTCTTTCCAGCCCTAGCGATGCTCTTTGTTGATTTGTGTGACTGAAGTGCATTACACAGTCGGATATGATGGGCAACTCCTGTTATTGTACAGAAGACACGTATCACTGCTGTGAAATACAGAGTCTGGGACGAGAGACATTTATTGATTTGTTTCAGCATGGTCTACATGTTGCTGTGAGTGTTTTTCACTAAACCGAGCACATTTAGGATGAATTAGCTTGAGCTTGAGCATCAACGTTTTAATTGAAGTACATCCCTGCATCCATGTTTCAACATTAAAAGTGAAGCTTTCCAAAACAGCCCAGTCTGTTACAGCAGCAAAAGAAGGAATTAAAGCTGGTTTTGAAATGTAAATGCACAAGTGTGCTGTTGATGCTTGACTAATGATTGTGTTCTCGCTCCGGTTTCAGCGCTACATGTGGTTTCCGTATCCCACAGAGGTCAAGCCGCCGGATGACCTCCAGGACCTGGGCGTTCTCTTCCTGCAGCCGTTCGTTAACCTGCTGTCTAAGAGCACATACTGGTGGATGAATACCTTCATCACCTCCGCACACAAGCGGCCCATCGACCTGAAGACCATCGGCAAGCTGCCCATTTCCATGAGAGCTCTCACCAACTTCCAGCGGCTCCGCAAGGCCTTCCACGCACAAGCGGTACAGTAACTCCCTCCACTGCGCTAAAGCCATCTGTACTGCTTTATTTAGTTCGGCTCAAGTTCATTTGTATAGCACTTTTCACGATGCAAATCCATGCAAAGCAGCTTTACAGAAAAAGAGTAAAAGCTCATCAGTGGTGACTATCTCAAGTTGATGTCCATGACAGACATTTACAGTAATAATCATGCAGTTAATGACATGTAATCAAACAGACGGTGAACAATATTAACAGCAGTGATTATATGTTGTGATCAAACGTAAAACAGAATTAGGCTAGTTTTGTATGTTGTCTGAGGGTTGGCATCATTAATTATGAACATTGACCCCGTCCAGTCTGAAGGTCTAAAGTCTCACTTTATTGTATTTTGAATAATATAATATAATATAATATATAATTGTATTATAATAATAACTATAAATATATCATATCGGGTTTTAATTTAAGTTAATGTCAATTTAAAACGTTAGTATTGCTCATTATTACATCATATTATTTGAGATTTTTTTTGTTTTTGAGTCTTTTCTTCATTTATTTGATCAAAAATACAGTAAAAATTGTGAAATATTCTTAAAATGTAAAATAGCTGTTTTCTCTGTTAATATCTGTTAAACTGTATTTATTTCTGTGATCAAATCTGTATTTTCAGCATCATTACTCCAGTCTTCAGTGATATTCAGAAGTCATAATAATAAGCTGCTTAAGAAACATTTCTGATTATTATCAATGTTGAAAACAGTCGTGCTGCACAATATTGTTTTGCAAACATTGTCTTTGATTCATTGAAATATAATTGTAACACTATAAATGTCATTACAGTCACATTTGATCCATTTAATGTGTCTTTTCTGAACATTTCTTACGCCTGTTGAATTCATACATTTTGAACAGTAGCATATGTAGAAATGTTTCGTGTAATTTTATTTTATTTAAATTTTTTAGTATGAGGTCAGTGCATTAAGGAGCACTGATGCAAATCACAACAAAGTGCACTTAACAGTAAACATAAGGAGTGAGAATAGACAACATATGTAAGCGATATGTAATCTGGATTCCAGGACGAGCTGCATATAAGCAGATATTACATACGTTTAAACAGTACGATCATTTCTCCACCACATTCAGAAATGTTCATGCATCTGTGTGTGTTTTTGGCTGATCCAACCTGTTTTGTGTTAACATAACCAGACTGCTTATGTCCTTAATACAGCAGAATAGTTTGTATCCCCTTGTCCTGAAAATATCAGGGACTTCAGAAACACTTGAGATTAAAGGCCTTATGTAAGATACAGAAGAAGAGCATGTGTTTGGCTGTGGAATATACATAATCACTACATCAGTTACTAAGTTTAGAGATGATTATAATGAAAGATAGTGACTGAATCTGATGGTGTGCGGTGCAGGAGAACGGTCCGGTTCCTCCGAAGAGCTCGCGGTGGATCTGGCTGGCTCTGCGTCAAGCGTTCGGCCGGCCGCTGGTGCTCAGCGTCACCTTCCGCTTCATAGCTGACCTGCTGGGCTTCGCCGGGCCGCTGTGCATCTCAGGGATAGTTCATCACATCAGCAGTGACAATCACAGCGCTCTGCCTCCGGTACATTGCACATAATACAGTATATACAGTAGCTAGTTTTGACGTGAGGTCACACTCTTATGGGAAGCTTTGCTCCACTGACCACCAGCTACTTTTACACGCAGATTGCATCAAGTAGTAATACGCAGATATTAAAAGGCGAGATTCAGTGGACACCTTATTGATTATGTATATTTTGTACAGCCTGAATATAAACGCAATGTGCAAAGTTTCACATTTAACGGCTTCCCATAGAAAAGCATTAGAACTGAACCGTTCATGTTGCATCATGCATCATTCATATGGTGATTACTGAATTTGATCTTTTAATATCACTGTTTTGAATATATTAAGGCACTTTAAGTGATTTTACAACGTTTTGTCGATATGTTTATGATTAAATATTGTCGCGGGCTATTAATATGGATTGCAAACGGCTGAAATGTGCATTTTTGTTCAGAAATTCTTTTGAGAGGTGATTAAAATATTTGCGGCTGGGAAACACGCGTGTGCAGAAGTTTTATAGCCTAGATGTTTTGCCCTCTTGAGCCGGTCACGTGACTGAAAACTATGGGACAGTTAAGATGCACTTAAAGGGTTAGTTCCCCCCAAAATGAAAATTTGGTCATTAATTACCCTCCATAGACAGCAAGGATCCTAACATGATCAAGGCTCAGAAATGTAGCAAGGACATCGTTAAAATAATCCACGTGCATCACTGGTTCAACCGAGATTTTACCAAACTACGCTCTTAAAATAAAGGTGCTTCACAATGCCATAGAAGAAGCTTTTTGTCTAAATATTTCCATAAATAACCTTTCACAAAAGCTTTTTTGTGGTGAAAGAATGTTCTTCAGATTATGAAAGATGTTCTTTGACTGAATGCTTCTTTGTGGAACCAAAAATGCTTCTTCTATGGCATCGCTGTGAAAAACCGTTTAAGCACCTTTATTTGAATGTATTTTTTATTTATTCAGTATTATTAACAGACAAAAATACAATTATATAAAGGGTTAAACCATATTAAAGTACAATAATCAAAACAAAACAATAATAATACATCTAAAAATAAATAAAAAGCAAAAATAATCAAATAAATAATATAAAAATACAATGAAAATAAAATATATAACATTCTCAGTCTATCCTGAAGCTGTTGACCGCTATTTGCCCCTCTGCACATTCTCTCTCATACAGTGTAAGTAAACCAGTCATACAGTACAAATGAATGCTTATCAAATACATATTTCCCCTTAAAAAACTGGTTGGAAGATGTTCGAGCACCTTTATTTTTAAGAGTGTACGAGAATATTTTTGTTGTGCAAATGTTTTTTTTATAACGACTTTATTCAACAATTCATCTCCTCCGCTTCACCCTATGGCTCCATTTTGGAGAGTATCACATACACAAACAATGTATGCAATATAATGCAATTATTTACTTATAAAAAAAAAGGTTGCTCTGGTTAAGATTGAAAATGTACTCTGAAAATATGTGATCCTTTGTTTTTTCCAACACAAGGGGGATGAAATAATGTTTATATCATCCCATGATCAATTTGAACACACGTAAAGGGCTTCAAGAGCACAACGAGTGCTGTGATATATGGCTTTGAGTTGAATCTTTGTTGTTATTAGATGACTGTATGCTCTGAGCTTTAATAAATATGGGCGATTTGCATCCAAAACTAGGCCTTCCAAGTTCCTCTCTGTGTAGATACATTGGTCTTTCTTACTTTCTTTCTTTCTACAATCAAATCAAAATTTGATTATGGGATGAAATGTATGGAAGACCGTCTCTGCCACAGGATTAAAAAAGGCACATTTTATACCATAATTCAAGTTTTTTCTTTTAATTCCAAATAATAATAATTTAAATTCCCCCTGTAGTCAAATATTGTATCCCTTAAAATGTATCTTTGAACATCAAAATGACATTTAAATATTTTTGCTTGTGAAAATAATTTCCTCATGCCTTATTAAAATAGCTTGACTGTAACTCGACACCCTTGCCTCATTTACTATGCGTGGATCTATGCATATGCAAATGAGCCTCCTGATCCACTGAACTGTAGGGAATGCAAAACAATGGCATACACGGATCATGACTGATAAAACTATGTTTGTACTAGCGGACGATGCTGTGTCCTAAAATGCCGTTTGTGATTCCAATTCACCTGTTTCGGGAAACTACAGTTTTAAGGAGAAAATACTCCGCAATGGTGTTGATTAATGGATTGACACATGGTTTGTCTAATAGCATATTAAAAACACCACATAGAGTATAAACAACATAAACAACTTGATTTTCAACACAGGGGGACTTTAAAAAAAATGTCAGAAAAAAGTCAGAATCTTGAGATAATAAATTTGCAATTGTAAGAAATTTTGTGAACTTAATGAAGAAAATAATCAAAAAGTTGAATCTAAAATTTCGTGTTGCGTTAGTATAGGGAGGGCTTTATTATTACAATAAGGTGGCATCGCTTCAATGCAGAACCTGATTTTACCAAGTGCGACATGTTCCTGGGTCAACATTGTTATTAACCAATCAGATTTGAAGAACACGTTTATAATTTCTGTGAAGTTTAGGCTTACAATCAGTGTTTGGTGCTTGTACATCAGCGTCATTCATCTATAATTCCCTCTGAGTTTAGGGATTACTCGTGGGTAAGGTTAGGTTTAGGTGTAGGGAAATAGTCAAGATTAAATATTTGGATTAAAATGTTGTTCCAGGGTCAACAAAATATGTTGACCCAGGAACACATCTAACTCAGCAAAATCAGGACGTGCTCCATTCAATAATTTGAATAAACATGATCATTTACACTCAATTTGTTATTATTGCGTGGTTTTTTTTTATTATTTGCACTTAGTGTAAATAACATCTGTCACTAAGAAAATGTGCTATTGTCACTTAATGCACATAGCCGCTGATGTTCGTTAATTCTGTGATGAAAGCAGGCTTCCATAGAAATGTGACCTGCACGTGTTTTTCTGGATACACATGCTTGCTCTGTTTGTAGGTGAAGCTGTTCGGAGAGCACTTCATCTCGTCAGAAGCCTTCCTCGCGAACGCGTATGTTCTGGTGGTGCTGCTGTTTCTGGCGCTGCTGCTGCAGAGAACCTTTCTTCAAGCGTCTTATTACGTGGCCATCGAGACCGGCATCAAACTCAGAGCAGCCATTCAGGTGAGGTTCCTGCTTGTGTGTTCAGTGTTGTAATGGCTTCATTACACATGTGTCTGGAATCTTTCTGTTTTGTCCCCACACAGACTAAGATTTACCATAAGATCATGCGTCTGTGCACGACTAACATGTCTATGGGTGACATGACCACGGCTCAGATCTGCAGTCTAGTGGCCCGAGACACAGACCACCTCATGTGGTTCTTCTTTCTCTGCCCCAACCTGTGGGCCATGCCGGTTCAGGTTAAGATCAACCATTGCTTTATGTGAATTATACCACGGGTTCCCAAACTCACTCAAGCCAAACACGTTAGATGTAAAATCAAGAATGTGTGGAGTACCATTTGAACCAGCAGGCCTGAAATGAAACATGCACTTGGTTTAGAATGGGTCTGTAGAAATAACTTCTCTGTATTTTAATCATACTCAAGTTATTACAAACTCGTATGATTTTCTGTGGGACACTACATGAGTTTGTGAAGATTTTAAGATGACATTTCAATAATTCAAAGTATATATGTTTTAATAAATAAAAAGAATACAAGTTGATAGAATAGAACTAGATGAGTGTGCTAGTGTTAGAGGTTCAATGTTTTATTATTATTATGATTTTTGGTAAACAAAACAATCTCATAATCACAGTTCTCTTCTGTTGGTTAATGGTCAAATCACATGCAGGTAAACAGATAAAATGGTTTATTTTGATTGTTTTTGTTTATTAATTATATATACAGTAGGGCTGCATAACTTTAAAAATATATAGAATGTTTTTTTGTATATATATATGATTTTAACACCAATTTGACTACTGAGATCCCTTTTTTGGGCATTTTTATTATTATTATTAATTTGTTATACAAAATATTTTTTTTATAAAAAATAATTAGTAGGGCAATAATAGTGTCAATAAAAGTACAACTATAAAAATGTTGCTGCTTGAAATAAAGTAATAAATGTAATAAAATATAATAAACATTTGTTTTTAAGTTTTAGATAGTTAATTTCTCATTTTACCTTGATGTACTAAAATAACTAAAACTAATTAAAAACTATATAGACATATTCAAAATTAAAAACAAAAATGACAAGAAAAAACGAATAAAAAATGAAGTAACAGAATATATATAAAAAAACAAATTAAAAATAGAAATAAAAACTATAATAGATTCTCAGTTAATCTAAAATGACATTAATTATTAGTTTTAACTCTGTAAAAAAATACTGTTGTAAGTTGCCCCATAAAAATAAATAATAAATTATAAGTTGTCAATATTTGTTTTAAATTCTTCGCTTTATTTTGGAGGAACACTGGTGTAATCTGGTAAAGCCTGTATGAAGCGTCCAGCTGGTGAATGCGCTGTAAGCTGTGTGGTATTGTTGTGCTGTGTAGATTGTGATGGGGGTTTTGCTGCTGTATTATCTGCTGGGGGTCAGCGCTCTGATCGGTGCGATGGTCATCGTGGCTCTGGCTCCTCTGCAGTATTTTGTGGCCACTCGACTCTCACGGGCTCAGAAGAGCACGCTGGTGAGCTATTTACTGATATTGATTTTCCATTGAGATATATAGATGCTGTACTACACTGTAAATAGCATTAATATAATAGAAATAAGCCTGCAATGTTCTGTTGGGAGTCGTGTTTTAACCCTGCTTATAATGAGATGTATATACTGTAAATTCAGGGGCGTAGCCACGGGTGTGCCAGGGTGTGCCGGTGCCACCCACAGTGGCAGCTGGCACACCTAAAAACAGATGCAGAATTATTATTTTTTTAATCGTAATAAACATGGGCAGCGCAAAGGAGGGGCTAGCAGATGCTTCAGCACCCCCAAGAAAGACCAAAGCACCGCCATTGCACCCATAAGAAATGAAATAAATTAAAAACATTTTACTTATTATTACGCATTCATAACTCTGCATTGCAATATAACGTGACGTGATTAGCAGGCGCACTTTTCGAATTGACAGCATTTTATTTAAAAAATTGATGGGTTCCTTGTGCCAAGAAGGCCAGTCCCCGACTAAAGATTTCACTAGTCACACATAAATTGATTAATATAATAACTTGGGCTACTAACCATCCTTTAATATATAGGCGTATAGCCTATTCCGCGCCCAAGCGCACGTCTAAAGCTTGCAACGGCAAAAGTAGGCTAATGATTATGAATGTTGGGGAAAGGCAAAATAAAACATTTTAATTATTCGTTAATGAACTAGTGATTTCTTCTCAGTCAGTGTCGGCTGAAAATATAAAGTTGCAGAATGCGATGCTGACTTTAATAGAGAAATGTACCTTTTCATTACGTAATTAAAGATTTGTATTTTTTGGTTCGTTCGTTTAATAAAGTATCCGGTTCATTGCTGTGACGCTCCATTTCACGGAGACTGCATGAGACGGCAGAAAGCGCATCTTGTTTCTCTATGTATTGTTTCTCTGTGTAGCCTACATAAATAAAAGCATATATATATATATATATATGAACTTACTGTTGAATTTTGTATTTTTGAAAGTTCAATAATAATATAAAAAAAACTTGCCGGACGGATTCATTACCTCGCTTTGTTCCGGGACCTCATAATTTACAGATTAAGCAGTGCTTACAATATTTGTTAATTTAAAATGTAATTAAAATTTTAAATTATTTTCTAAAAAAATAAAATAATAACATAATTGAGGCATTCAAGGCCAGACCACGCCGTCTCGACCTTTGAGCAGCTAACAGGCACCATTAAATGTACTGTGCTATGTTGTTGACGATCCTGAATGTAATGTATAAAAAATATTTTACTGCTTTCTCTAATGTGTCTTGCAAGACATCTATTCAAGATTGTTTATTGCAATAAAAGTAATTTCAAAGGAACATTATATGTAGGCCCATGTACAGTTTAAGTCGCCATTGCAGGATGTTAATGATTTAATAAAAGGAGGGATTATTTAAAAGCATTTAGATTTTATTTAGTAGCAGCAGCTACAGCTGTTTTTACATAATAGATTTTTACATAGCCTTAGGCTTCAGAGCGTGTTTCGCGAGTCAATTGGTTCAGTTCGGGACTTCAGAGCGCGTTTCGCGAGTCAATTGGTTCAGTTCGGGACTTCAGAGCGCGTTTCGCGAGTCAATTGGTTCAGTTCGGGGCTTCAGAGCGCGTTTCGCGAGTCAATTGGTTCAGTTCGGGGCTTCAGAGCGCGTTTCGCGAGTCAATTGGTTCAGTTCGGGGCTTCAGAGCGCGTTTCGCGAGTCAATTGGGGGCTTCAGAGGCGTTTCGCGAGTCAATTGGTTCAGTTCGGGGCTTCAGAGCGCGTTTCGCGAGTCAATTGGTTCAGTTCGGGGCTTCAGAGCGCGTTTCGCGAGTCAATTGGTTCAGTTCGGGGCTTCAGAGCGCGTTTCGCGAGTCAATTGGTTCAGTTCGGGGCTTCAGAGCGCGTTTCGCGAGTCAATTGGGGGCTTCAGAGCGCGTTTCGCGAGTCAATTGGTTCAGTTCGGGGCTTCAGAGCGCGTTTCGCGAGTCAATTGGTTCAGTTCGGGGCTTCAGAGCGCGTTTCGCGAGTCAATTGGTTCAGTTCGGGGCTTCAGAGCGCGTTTCGCGAGTCAATTGGTTCAGTTCGGGGCTTCAGAGCGCGTTTCGCGAGTCAATTGGTTCAGTTCGGGGCTTCAGAGCGCGTTTCGCGAGTCAATTGGTTCAGTTCGGGGCTTCAGAGCGCGTTTCGCGAGTCAATTGGTTCAGTTCGGGGCTTCAGAGCGCGTTTCGCGAGTCAATTGGTTCAGTTCGGGGCTTCAGAGCGCGTTTCGCGAGTCAATTGGTTCAGTTCGGGGCTTCAGAGCGCGTTTCGCGAGTCAATTGGGGGCTTCAGAGCGCGTTTCGCGAGTCAATTGGTTCAGTTCGGGGCTTCAGAGCGCGTTTCGCGAGTCAATTGGTTCAGTTCGGGGCTTCAGAGCGCGTTTCGCGAGTCAATTGGTTCAGTTCGGGGCTTCAGAGCGCGTTTCGCGAGTCAATTGGTTCAGTTCGGGGCTTCAGAGCGCGTTTCGCGAGTCAATTGGTTCAGTTCGGGGCTTCAGAGCGCGTTTCGCGAGTCAATTGGGGGCTTCAGAGCGCGTTTCGCGAGTCAATTGGTTCAGTTCGGGGCTTCAGAGCGCGTTTCGCGAGTCAATTGGTTCAGTTCGGGGCTTCAGAGCGTCGTTTCGCGAGTCAATTGGTTCAGTTCGGGGCTTCAGAGCGCGTTTAGCGAGTCAATTGGTTCAGTTCGGGGCTTCAGAGCGCGTTTCGCGAGTCATTGATTCAGTTCGGGGCTTCAGAGCGCGTTTCGAGAGTCATTTGATTCAGTTCGGGGCTTCAGAGCGCGTTTCGAGAGTCATTGATTCAGTTCGGGGCTTCAGAGCGCGTTTCGCGAGTCAATTGGTTCAGTTCGGGGCTTCAGAGCGCGTTTCGCGAGTCATTTGATTCAGTTCGGGGCTTCAGAGCGCGTTTCGCGAGTCAATTGGTTCAGTTCGGGGCTTCAGAGCGCGTTTCGCGAGTCAATTGGTTCAGTTCGGGGCTTCGGAGCGCGTTACACACACACACACACACACACTCTCTCTCTCTCTCTCTCTCTCTCTCTCTCACACACACGCACACACACAGGCACACACACACTCACACACCACACACACACACACACACACACCACACACACACACACACACACAAATATAAATGAAATGGTTAAACTATCATATTAATAATCATTAAACTTGCTTACACAGATACACACACAGGATAGGATAACAGACACATGTAGCCTACACAAAAATGAAATGGTTAAACTAAACATATTAATACCCAATAAGCATGCTATATTTATTTTTATTTTTTTGCATTAATCTGACAATAAATGTGGCACACCCAGTTTTTCTGATGCACATCCAGAATCTACTTTCTGGCTACGCTCCTGCTGTAAATCCTCTTGATCGCATCCTAATATCAGTCAGATGCTGCACATGTTACAGGAGTACACCGGCGAGAGACTGAAGAAAACCAACGAGCTGCTGCGGGGAATCAAGCTGCTGAAGCTGTATGCGTGGGAACACATCTTCAGATCCAGCGTGGAGGAGACGCGCAGACAGGAGCTAGAGAACCTGCGCACATTTGCACTCTACACGTCCCTCTCCAGTGAGCGTCACGATACACACACTGCACACAGAGCAGGTCACAACCGTCAACACAAATGAAATCTGGAAAACAGAGATTAGATATACTATAAAATATACAAATCAGAAAATTGCAACAACAAAATAAATCTAATTTAAGTCAAGTTAAGTTTATTTGTATAGTGCTTCACAAAAATGCTTTTATTACAAAGCATCTTCACACACACACAGATGTTATAAATTCAATAATTTAAATATTTTATATTTAAAATTATATATTTAAATATTTATTATTGCAAATGTAATAAAATATCAAATACAATTGCTCATCAGAAAACTACATCAAAGCAGCTGCAAAAATGCTACAATCAATGTTATAATTAAATAATGTCATACATGAAAGTATAACAATATATTATAATATGAATACATTTAAATGATAATATTTTTGTATTGCATTTGTATGTAAATCAATAAAAAAATGCAGTTATTTCTTAAATTTTGTCCTCAGTCTC
>QVTF01008177.1:0-24577 GCA_003573665.1 Oxygymnocypris stewartii
CAACAGCCCTGAAGTCAGCAGACCCCCCCCCCCCACACCAACAGCCCTGAAGGCAGCAGAACCCCCCCCAACAGCCCTGAAGCCAGCAGAGCCCCCCCCAACAGCCCTGAAGCCAGCAGAGCCCCCCCCCAACAGCCCTGAAGCCAGCAGAGCCCCCCCCCCAACAGCCCTGAAGTCAGCAGACCCCCCCAACAGCCCTGAAGCCAGCAGAGCCCCCCCCCCAACAGCCCTGAAGCCAGCAGAGCCCCCCCAACAGCCCTGAAGTCAGCAGACCCCCCCAACAGCCCTGAAGTCAGCAGACCCCCCCCAACAGCCCTGAAGCCAGCAGAGCCCCCCCCAACAGCCCTGAAGCCAGCAGAGCCCCCCCCCCAACAGCCCTGAAGCCAGCAGAGCCCCCCCCAACAGCCCTGAAGCCAGCAGAGCCCCCCCCCAACAGCCCTGAAGCCAGCAGAGCCCCCCCCCAACAGCCCTGAAGTCAGCAGAGCCCCCCCCCAACAGCCCTGAAGTCAGCAGAGCCCCCCCCAACAGCCCTGAAGTCAGCAGAGCCCCCCCCAACAGCCCTGAAGTCAGCAGACCCCCCCCCCCACCCCCCACCACCCCCCCCCCCCACAGCCCTGAAGGCAGCAGCCCCCCCCCCAACAGCCCTGAAGGCAGCAGCCCCCCCCCCACAGCCCTGAAGGCAGCAGCCCCCCCCCCCACACCAACAGCCCTGAAGGCAGCAGAACCCCCCCCCCCCAACCGCTCCTCCTGACCCTGAAGATATCTGCTCAAACAGAGCCGCTGTTTTGAATCAACAATGATAGGCTGAGCCCAACACGACCCACGTTACTGGATAATGTTTGAGATTGTGTGTGTTTGCATAAGGCCTGAAATAAATAGTGCAACATTTATCTACAGTTATTGTTACATAGTCCTTTAGTTCAGTTCAAAGTGTTGATGTTGCACACGTAATATATTTACAGTTTAGCTATAAAGCATTTCTACTGAAGACGACAGCATCTTCATCATCATCATCATCATCCAACTCAATTCTGTCAGTGCAGTCAAATCAGCCATATTTCGGATTGTCAATGGGTTTTAACGGGGTCATTGGAAGTCCAAGTCAATATGATTCTTTAGGGTCTTAATAAAAAGTCTATAACGTAAACGTACTTTGGTTAAAACTTCTCAATGGTTGTGATAAAATACAGTTTTACCCTGTCAGAATCAGCTGTGTTTTTAGTCCATGTTGCTTTAAATGCTAATGAGCTCTGCTGACTCCGCCCCTCTCTTCCGTGGAGTGATGAGCAGTACTGATTACTTTAGCCGTGAAACTGGTTAACTAGCACATAATTAGGAAAGGTGATTTACAAAGATTCATAACACATCCTTATACTCCTTCTGTAGATGAAGCTGATCACGAATGATTCGCGTGAACATAAACACATTTAGTTAGATCGGGATCAGCGGATTCACTTCAAAACTAAAGTAACGTAATCCTCTGCGCAGCTCAGATGTCGGGAGTAAATGACGACTGCTATATTCATTACTACATCCAACAACAAAACACCTCAATCGCTTAATCAGAGACATCTTGTCTTCCCCGCACCGGAGGCGGACACTCAGGGGGCGGGCTAAGATAAGACAGACCTGTCAATCAACTCTCGTGGGAGGGGCTTGTACAGAACTACATCATTCTGACAGGAATCCCAGAACAGCCAGATTTGAGAGATTTTAAATAAAAACACAGTGGATTTTTATCATTATAGGATGGATGTGAACACACTGCCAACACACAGTTATGTTCAAACAACTTACAAAGTGATTTATGCATCCGATGACCCCTTTAAGCTCCGATAACAAGTGAATCTTAAGTTATAATATTTGATGGGGTTAAAATAAATGAGAAGCACTGTGAAAACAATAACATCAGACATTCCTATCTGGATGGGGTTCGATTTCTCAGAGGAGCCAGAAAACCTGCTCAGTAAATACAGCCGAGACGAGATTGAAACAGCGCTCTAGTGTAGTAATGCTTATAATAAACCAAGACCATGTGTGCTCTCTTCGGGAAATAAACAAGGTACTTTTGTATTTTATAATGATCCGTGAGGTCCACTTATTATCGCTGCTAAGATTTGTATATTTAGAAACAAATTAAAATAATAAATAACACTGCAATTAAATGTATAGCTATTTAGTTATTAGCTAAAATAATTCAAAATGAATCAATTTGAAAATAAATATGAACTTGACAAATACTCATAATACAATGTCTTTTATTTAATATTTAATCAGAGGCCTAAAGAGAGTAAAAAATATGCAATTTTGTGAAATACTGATATTTATATGGCCAAAGAGTAATATAATATTAATATAACCACATATTCAAAATTGTTAAAATTATATAAATGCATATCTTCTGATTGCAATAGTTTGCCTTTCTATTTATAAACAGAACTGAAGACTGCAGATGCAAAAGTCATTAGATATCAAAATATCATATCCTAATTGTAACGATGTGCAATTTGACAATATCAAGTATTTTGCAAAAACCAAACAAAACGCCTACGGAGTGCACGCATACACTATCCTGCGTGGTGATTAATGAAGCGGGTTAATCAGTGCACGCGCGTAATTAGAGCGTGTTCTTTCACTGCATGGTTCAGTCGATTAAAATGCATTATGATCGCAAAATTCAAGATATGGGGGCAGAAAATGTATATATTTACGTTTTACATAGTTAAAATCACACGAAAAGTGAAGTTTTTTCTTCAAAATAAGCATGATTACAAATGTAATATTGATTTTATACAACAGTTTAATAAACAATAAGTCAATATTAAGATACTTGCGTTTTAGACACCGTATTGCCTGTTTTTGCTGCATTTCGCTGACAAAAAATTATTCCAAACAGCTACAGCGATGTTTTGAGTCGCAGTGATTCGTTCCTGAATGATTCAATCGTTTAAATGATTCGGTTCAGTCTCAGTGATTCGTTCCTGAATGATTCAATCGTTTACATGATTCGGTTCAGTCTCAGTGATTCGTTTCTGAATGATTCAATCGTTTAAATGATTCGGTTCAGTCTCAGTGATTCGTTCCTGAATGATTCAATCGTTTAAATGATTCGGTTCAGTCTCAGTGATTCGTTCCTGAATGATTCAATCGTTTAAATGATTCGGTTCAGTCTCAGTGATTCGTTCCTGAATGATTCATTCGTTTAAATGATTCGGTTCAGTCTCAGTGATTCGTTCCTGAATGATTCAATCTTTAAATGATTCGGTTCAGTCTCAGTGATTCGTTCCTGAATGATTCAATCGTTTAAATGATTCGGTTCATTCGCAGTGACTCACTTATTAACAGTGACTTTCTGCCACCTACTGGCGGTTTTAATTTCACATTTAAAGTATTTTCATTTTTACAATAATTGTAAATATCAGTATTCAATGTTTTATGTTTAAAATATAATAAAATGATGCATTTGTAACTGGTTAAATCTCTCTGAGCTGCATTAAACTGTGTGTGAATACATCTAAATGTCATTCAGATGCTACTTTTGCAAAGATTAATTTTGATAATACTAGATTTATTTGTTTGGGAGCAGCTTAAATGTGTATTATCTTAATTGACTGATTAATAGTTACAATTTGACTCTCAGTGTGAACAGTAATAGTGAAGCAATCACCTCCAGTAACCTCCACACTGATGATGACTCCGTGCTTTCCCATCCAAACACATTATTTATAGCAGAAAGGTGTGATAAGTCATCATCATTCAGGACACATTGTGTGATTTACAGCACTGTCCACTCCACCTGACAGTGCAATGATGGAGGAGCATCGTCAACACTTAACAACACGGGTAGGAGGTCTCTAAATCAGCTTAGAAAGAATATAAACAGAGCCGTTTAACATAAAGCCTGCATGTGTGTTGTGTGTCATATTTGATGCATCAGGCTGTTATGCCTCATATAGTCTGATACACTGAGATAATGAAGGAAACACAGCTCAGTTTTATTCAAAGCAAAAATATACATTTGCTGCAGATGCAAAATTCTGTCTTTAAAACAGGTCTATTCATTTATCAGCGCATGTTCACTTTCTGCATGACTGAAGTTAAGACGTTCACAGAACTATTGAGCAAAGTTTGCACGTCGCATCATGGTTTAACACAGAAACATTCCAGTACTGCGACGTAACCGAACACGTCAATGCATATTAAACACGCGCTGTCTGAAACACGTCTTTATACTTGTGCGCGCTGGTCCGTATATCACCCACCAAGGGACAATAATTGCCACCTTAAATTGATTAAAAGGTGCATTTTTTACATTTAGCCAATGTTTTTCTAGTCTTATTAATTGTGTCATGTTTTGTCATTCTTACCATTTCAAGTGTATTATTGATACAATAAATAAAGCAATAAATGATGGCAAAGGGAAGTGATACTTTTAAAAACTAAAATGGCCAGTAGGTGCGGTAAGTCACCGTCTTAACGAGCGAGGCGTCACGTCATTCATTCATTCAGTAAGGAAGCAAAAGGCTGTAGTTATGAATGGATTATTAAATCACTGACTCTCTAGATTTCTAACGAAACACCGCACACATCAGTTCTGTTGCGGATTTCATTGGAACTGTAATTATTACATTATAAAATATAACAAACAACTTTGACAATATTGTTTTTAAAATGTAGGCTACATTTAAAATGTAAAATGTTCACTTAATATGAGCTTTTCTTATTTCAAATCAATGTCACATTTGCAATCGTTTGGATATTCAGGGAACATGTCATTCTTGCTCGTCTTTTGAACATGAAACAATAACTCAATAGTTTCTGTATCAACGAGGGTTTCTTAAATCCATCTCGATGTACAGGCTATTTGTTCTTCTTGCTACGAAGTGCTCCAAATCTACTTTAAAGATACAATGAACAGCAGCACGATTTGCTAAAGCAGCATATTTAGCGGGTTTCCTATTATACACACGCTGCTTGTGTGGATGCAGTCAGTTTTGAACGCAAAAAATGAGTTTATTCGATGTTATTTGACAGCTTACGGCACTCCCATTTACCTGTTTTATACTAGAAATAGCATTTTGCTTGTAAGAAACAAATGCTCGGTTTTAATGTTACTTTAAGCTTCTGGTAGACGTACAAATAGAGAACAGCTAAGTCCCTCTGGAGTCGATTATTTTTTTATAACAAGCTAAATATGTTGCTTCATAAATCAGATGGACTGAGATGCAGCGATAACTACTTGGACGGACTTATTAAAAATGCAAATTCACTCTCTGCCCGCAGGAGACGCTTAAAAGCGGGAGAAATAACGTTAACGTTAGAGGTTTGCGTCCGGTAACGGCTGTACACTGAGTTTACAAACGCTGCTTTATCAGACATATAACATGCAAGATGACACTAAAGACAGTGTTCCTTCAGAAATACAGTGATATATCTCGGTTTAATTTTTAAACATGCATTACGTGCTCATGATTATTCAACGGAGCCTTTGGGAAAGATTTTATACTGTGGTGTGTCACCACAAATAAATGTATGTATGTGAAACACATCCCATAATACAACAACCTGAGCCCAGCTTCATTACTCATCACTTTAACTGTGTTTGTAGCCGGCGCCACTAACAGCCCGATATACAAACACAGTTTGCGTGCGCACGACAAATGTCTGTTTATAATCCAGTGCCTCGGTCACATAAAGAGACCGCTGACAATGACACGGACTCTAAGAGTTCCCCGAAGACAAGCGCTTGATGCCGGTTTCTTTGCTATTTCATTGGCTGTTGATGGAAAGAGCACTTGTGATTTAAATCATCTAAGGTCAAAGAGCTTATTATGATTATGACTTAAGCCACAATAACAACACAGAAAGTGACTGTCAAAGTCCAGCAGCTCGTATAATCTCCAGGTAAAGGTGCAGAAGCTGCTTTCTTCTCCTGAGATTCTCTCGTTACACAACACCACACACACACACACACACACACACGCCGTGACGGATCGGTGTTACAGGAACACGAGACGCTCCAGCTTCATCACTGAATCATGTGCGGCTCTCTCGGTTATTGTGCAAGGCTGTTAAAAGCATTATGACGTTTGGTTCTAGGCATGGGCCGGGATGAGATTTTCACGATATGAAAATATCACGGTATTGCCATTACAGGTCTAAAATATGTATTATTTTTAAATGTTTGTGTCGAAAACAACTATCTTTTTCACACTGAACATAATGTTTTATTTTTTAAAAACATCAATAACAAACCACACCAACATTTTGGAACAGTAAACATGAATTAAAATAAATAATTGAATTCTTCTTAATTAAATTTAGAGCAGTCACTTAAAGTGAGCCTAAACCTGCAGCTCAATCAAAAAACAATCAAAACTATTTCTGTCAAATAATAAATAATTTAAAAAGCTGTCATTAAACCTGCAGCTCAACAAGGTTTTTGGAGACTGCTCACTTGCTACACATTCATCTTTCAGTCCAAGTCATGATCCTGGATTAAGTTTGGAGCGGTGAGGTACGAAGATGTACACGCACACACACACACACACACTCTCTCTCTCTCACACACACACACACACCAAACCCACCCACACACACACACCAAACCCACACACACATCAAACCCAACCACCCACACACACACATACACCCACCCCACACACACACATCCACACCACACATACACCCACCCCCACACATCCACACACACACACACCCACCCCCACACACTCTCTCAATCACACACGCACACACACACACTCTCTCTCAATCACACACGCACACACACTCTCAATCACTCACACACACACACGCACATACTCACACACACCCACACAAACACACTCTCTCTATATCACACGCACACACACACACACACACACACTCTCACACACCCCCACACACACTCTCTCAATCACACACGCACACACACTCACAAACACACACACCCACACTCTCAATCACTCACACACACACACACACACACGCACATACACACACACACACACACACACCTTCCAAAACTTTTTCTCTGGTAATAATAATTATATTGCTGTTTTTGTTATTCATGCAAAGTTAATTTGTGTGCTAAATGTATGTGTATTATTGTTTATGACTGATATTTCACATAAGAGCTAATAAACCTCCCAAACTTTGCTCTGCTGTGACGACAGACTGAGAGATGCATGTCTTCTCATAATACACCCCCCCACGAGTCAATGAGTCTTATCTCCTGTTCAGGACACACACAAGCACAGATAACCCTATAATACACTGATAGACTTTCACTGAGACACGTCAAACATGCAGCTTTCCTTCAGTGGAGAGAACCGTCTGGGCTTTCTATCCTAGTTACACCGAAACACAACATGCAGGGACATGCCCCGAGACGAGACGGACTGCCAGCGCCAAGCCATTTCTCCAAACACACTGCAAGTGCTGCTAAACACGTCTTATTTCACATTCACATCATTCAGATGCTTGCTGGAGACCAGTAAAGGGAAGAGGAACTTCAATAACCAGCAAAAGCAGAAGTGATGCATCTAAACATTGCACATATTAAACAAAACATGCCTTCAATAATAGACGGTGATTAATACGCAAGGCATTTCTGAAGAGATTATCATATGCACAAGAGAAAACACAGCAATATTATGGGATCATGTGAACACACTATAGTACTTTTTGGTGGTTGCTCTCAAAAATTGTATTTCAAACCATAAATGTGAATATTTAAGTATAAAAACCAACTGCACTTTGATATGTGAACTGTGGTATAAGTCTATTACAGTCAGTCGATGTACTTCAAATGATACCATAGTATATACGAATAACCATGCTACTGGATTGTGTCTCAACACATCTGAAATATGCACATTTTAAGTATTTAAAACATAAAAAATGCATTAGAGATATGTACTGGGGTGATACCGTGGTACAGTGATTGTAAGCCTATGGTACTTTGATACACAGTAGGAGTACTAAATAAGGTAAGTGCATGTATTTATGTGTCATGATATTTATAATATCTAGACAAACATGCTGATGGTGTTTTCTGGTGTCCCCAAATTTGATCAACTTTACTATTTTGAGTAAGGTAGTAAAACAACTAAGATTTTGTACTAAAAGTAGGCCTACGTTCCTAAAACATGGCATTTATTTTGATTAATAATCAACATATTTCATCATAGAAAACCATAGTACAAGCATGGCACTCCTTTGCTTTGGTATAAAGTGGGATTTACCACATATGAAATATGCACAGACACAAAATAATGATTGCATATGAATACAAAAATGATACAGAGTAATATAGGAGCACTAAATAAGCTAAGTTAGTGTTTATATGTGCCATGATATTCAATTTAGCTGATTTTGTTGATACTAATTTAGCTATATTTTTTGAGCAAGGTAGTAAAAACTATCATTTTAAAATCATTGCAATTGTGCATATAGTGTTTGCTTATCATATTCCTAAAATATGCACATGGTGACCACTATATTTGATCATAAAAAGCATAAAAATAACGTGCATGCATGTGCAAAACCATAACACTCCTTAGTTTTGGTATATTGTGGGATTTAACACATCTGAAATGTGCATATATTTAATATTTGTTTAGAATCAAAAGTACAGTCTCAATAAATCCTTGCATTAGAAAACAAACATGCTTTCGGTAGCTTGATGCATTTATATTAAAATACTACATGCTTACCATTTATAGGTTCATGAATAATATATTTTAACATGGTAATATCGTGGTGCTTTGATTATGTGTTGTGTCTGTTGTTCTCACACCAGCTAAAGTCAATGCACCTGATATTATGTGTTGTGTCTGTTGTTCCCACACCAGCTAAAGTCAATGCACCTGATATTATGTGTTGTGTCTGTTGTTCCCTCACCAGCTAAAGTCAATGCACCTGATATTATGTGTTGTGTCTGTTGTTCCCACACCAGCTAAAGTCAATGCACCTGATATTATGTGTGTTGTGTCTGTTGTTCCACATCAGCTAAAGTCAATGCACCTGATATTATGTGTTGTGTCTGTTGTTCCACATCAGCTAAAGTCAATGCACCTGATATTATGTGTTGTGTCTGTTGTTCTCACATCAGCTAAAGTCAATGCACCTGATATTATGTGTTGTGTCTGTTGTTCCCACATCAGCTAAAGTCAATGCACCTGATATTGTGTGTTGTGTCTGTTGTTCCCACACCAGCTAAAGTCAATGCACCTGATATTATGTGTTGTGTCTGTTGTTCCCACACCAGCTAAAGTCAATGCACCTGATATTGTGTTGTGTCTGTTGTTCCCACACCAGCTAAAGTCAATGCACCTGATATTGTGTGTTGTGTGTTGTTCCCACACCAGCTAAAGTCAATGCACCTGATATTGTGTGTTGTGTCTGTTGTTCTCACACCAGCTAAAGTCAATGCACCTGATATTGTGTGTTGTGTCTGTTGTTCTCACACCAGCTAAAGTCAATGCACCTGATATTGTGTGTTGTGTCTGTTGTTCCCACACCAGCTAAAGTCAATGCACCTGATATTAGTGTGTGTCTGTTGTTCCCACATCAGCTAAAGTCAATGCACCTGATATTATGTGGTGTCTGTTGTTCCCACATCAGCTAAAGTCAATGCACCTGATATTATGTGTTGTGTCTGTTGTTCCCTCATCAGCTAAAGTCAATGCACCTGATATTATGTGTTGCGTCTGTTGTTCCCACATCAGCTCAAGTCAATGCACCTGATATTATGTGTTGTGTCTGTTGTTCTCACATCAGCTAAAGTCAATGCACCTGATATTATGTGTTGTGTCTGTTGTTCTCACACCAGCTAAAGTCAATGCACCTGATATTATGTGTTGTGTCTGTTGTTCCCACATCAGCTAAAGTCAATGCACCTGATATTATGTGTTGTGTCTGTTGTTCTCACATCAGCTAAAGTCAATGCACCTGATATTATGTGTTGTGTCTGTTGTTCCACATCAGCTAAAGTCAATGCACCTGATATGTGTTGTGTCTGTTGTCACATCAGCTAAAGTCAATGCACCTGATATTATGTGTTGTGTCTGTTGTTCTCACACCAGCTAAAGTCAATGCGCACCTGATATATGTGTTGTGTCTGTTGTTCCACCAGCTAAAGTCAATGCACCTGATATTATGTGTTGTGTCTGTTGTTCCACACCAGCTAAAGTCAATGCGCCTGATATATGTGTTGTGTCTGTTGTTCCACACCAGCTAAAGTCAATGCACCTGATATTATGTGTTGTGTCTGTTGTTCCCACACCAGCTAAAGTCAATGCACCTGATATTGTGTGTTGTGTCTGTTGTTCTCACATCAGCTAAAGTCAATGCACCTGATATTATGTGTTGTGTCTGTTGTTCCACACCAGCTAAAGTCAATGCACCTGATATTATGTGTTGTGTCTGTTGTTCCCACACCAGCTAAAGTCAATGCACCTGATATTATGTGTTGTGTCTGTTGTTCCCACACAGCTAAAGTCAATGCACCTGATATTATGTGTTGTGTCTGTTGTTCCCACACCAGCTAAAGTCAATGCACCTGATATTATGTGTTGTGTCTGTTGTTCCACACCAGCTAAAGTCAATGCACCTGATATTATGTGTTGTGTCTGTTGTTCCACACCAGCTAAAGTCAATGCACCTGATTATGTGTTGTGTCTGTTGTTCCCACACCAGCTAAAGTCAATGCACCTGATATTGTGTGTTGTGTCTGTTGTTCCCACACCAGCTAAAGTCAATGCACCTGATATTGTGTGTTGTGTCTGTTGTTCCCACATCAGCTAAAGTCAATGCACCTGATATTGGTGTTGTGTGTTGTTCCACACCAGCTAAAGTCAATGCACCTGATATTATGTGTTGTGTCTGTTGTTCCACATCAGCTAAAGTCAATGCACCTGATATTGTGTGTTGTGTCTGTTGTTCTCCACCAGCTAAAGTCAATGCACCTGATATTGTGTGTTGTGTCTGTTGTTCCCACATCAGCTAAAGTCAATGCACCTGATATTTGTTGTTGTGTTGTTCCCACATCAGCTAAAGTCAATGCACCTGATATTGTGTGTGTCTGTTGTTCCACATCAGCTAAAGTCAATGCACCTGATATGTGTTGTGTCTGTTGTTCCACATCAGCTAAAGTCAATGCACCTGATATTATGTGTGTTGTCTGTTGTTCCCACATCAGCTAAAGTCAATGCACCTGATATTATGTGTTGTGTCTGTTGTTCCACACCAGCTAAAGTCAATGCACCTGATATTATGTGTTGTGTCTGTTGTTCCCACACCAGCTAAAGTCAATGCACCTGATATTATGTGTTGTGTCTGTTGTTCCACACCAGCTAAAGTCAATCAATGCACCTGATATTGTGTGTTGTGTCTGTTGTTCCCACATCAGCTAAAGTCAATGCACCTGATATTGTGTGTTGTGTCTGTTGTTCCCACATCAGCTAAAGTCAATGCACCTGATATTGTGTGTTGTGTCTGTTGTTCTCACACCAGCTAAAGTCAATGCACCTGATATGTGTTGTGTCTGTTGTTCCCACATCAGCTAAAGTCAATGCACCTGATATTGTGTGTGTCTGTTGTTCCCACATCAGCTAAAGTCAATGCACCTGATATTATGTGTTGTGTCTGTTGTTCTCACACCAGCTAAAGTCAATGCACCTGATATTATGTGTTGTGTCTGTTGTTCTCACACCAGCTAAAGTCAATGCACCTGATATTATGTGTTGTGTCTGTTGTTCTCACACCAGCTAAAGTCAATGCACCTGATATTATGTTGTGTCTGTTGTTCCCACACCAGCTAAAGTCAATGCACCTGATATTATGTGTTGTGTCTGTTGTTCCCACACCAGCTAAAGTCAATGCACCTGATATTATGTGTTGTGTCTGTTGTTCCCACATCAGCAAAAGTCAATGCACCTGATATTTGCATGTTTTGGAGAACGCCACACACACAGGGGAACAAACACGCAAAGCAGCATCACAGATGCAGAAGTGTCTCACCTCCGCGCTTCCCCGAGCCTTGTCCACGTGACTCCGCGCGCTCGCGCCCCACGCAGCCTCCCATGACTGTCAATCAAACACAGGCCACATCTCGAGACGACTTGAAGATCCGCTCCTGCGTTGCGCTCATTTGATTTCCTAAACGTAAACAGTACGACAGTTCAAGAGACTACATACAGTACTATGTGTTAGGTCGTGTATCAACAGCACGCGCATTTACGGGAAGCCTCCCACAACAAAAACAACCCGACTGAGGAAGTCTGAGATGAAAGTTATCTGGTCAGAGAATCGCGTTTAGTTGTTTCTGGCTTTATCCGACGAGCTAACGTTAACTTACAACGGCTAGCCAGAGCACTAGCTTTATCCCGAACTCTTAAATCCGGCCTGAAAGAATTAAACAACATTAACGAGACTAGTATATGAGCTTTATAGATTACTCCGTGCTCGTTTTGTTGTATATCAAAACACAAACGCGTCGCAAACCTGCCTCAGCGCTTCATTTCTCGTTAGTCTAAACGTTACCTTTCCCCTCACTGATGTTTCCAACTAGTTCACGTTACTGACGCACAGCGCGCGTGCGCGCTCTGACGACGTGACCGCGCCAGAGCCCCTCCTCCAGAGGGAGACTTCAAACTCCGGTCAAGACTCGTGTAATGAACAGACTGCGTGTCTGGTGTTCAGCATGCTTGGCACGACGTTTTGGAGTGAGCTATATTTGCAGTTTGCTTTAAAGTGCAATAATGCGATTTAACGTTTGAGAATGCCATTACCGTGCCATTACATCTGACAAATATGTTTGTGTCACAAGCTTCCCGAACAGAGACAACACCAACAACACGGAGATATTAAAAAATAAGATGTGAATAAAATACACTTTTATTCAAATAAATACATTTTAAAATAAATAAAATTGTAATTGCATTAAAGGAAATATGCAATAATAAAACAAAATGAAAAGCGAGTGTAAAAAAAAGATTACTACACAGAATGCTATGAATACATGGAATACTAACTAGGCTACATAGAAAATAGTTAGAACAGCTGAACAAATAAATACAGCAACTTTTTTGCTAAATGCGATCATGATTTTTTTTTTAAGTTGAAGTCAAAAACTACCTCTTGTCTTTAGCCTTTGAGAGTGTGGGCTAGTTTTTGCTGTTTTAGCTGAATGTGTGTTATTTAAATTTTGGGTTTTAATGAGCGTTTCTTGATTGTACAGCACTTTGGTCTGCAGGTGCAGTTGTAAAGTGCTCTATAAATAAAGTGAAAAAAAAGAAATAAAAATCTAATATTTCTGAGGGAGGGGCTTCATAGCAGCAGGAAATGATCCGCGAGTTCATAAGAGAAGGGTGTAGAATAAAGGCAAATTATGTGAAAAATAATCCACTTTTTATTTTTAAAAACGAAGTATTAACACATGTTAGACTTACCCCGTAAACACAATCAAGCCTAGAAAAAAAACATTTTAAGCGCTTTTTCTTCAGGGTAAAGCTGCTAGACTCAAAGCTTGACATCTCCACCCGTTTAGGACTTCTCTGAACGCACACGTCGTGATATAAGCGAACGCATCAGATACTAGACTAACATATATTCATTGACGTTCACTGCTAATCGTATATATATGTATGTATATATATATAAACCTTTCCGTTAGTAAAAAAAAAACGTCATTTTGGAATAATTTTAAAACGGACATAGCATTTGTTTGACTTTAAATGTTGAACTTTACGATAATTCTCTTTATTTAATTATTAAAACCTACACTTTTCTGAAAAAAATACGTAATTAATATTTTAGTTGTTTTAGCTAAATTTGCAAAACGTGGGCTACTTTGAAACACATTCAATGATAACACTAACTAACTTAATTAATAAATAAATAGACATAGCAGATTGAATATAATAATAATAATAATTTAGGCCTAGAACCTTGCGATATTTTACTTTATTTAAAAAACACACTTTTATGAAAAATAATGTAGTTAATATTTTAATTGTTTTAGCAAAATTCACAAGTCAACCTTAAGACGAGGGCTACTTTGAAACGCATACAATGATAACACGATAACGAACTAAATAAATACATCTAAATAAATAAATATGGCAGATTTAAAAGATATCTTTAGCGTGTGTGTTTGTTAAATACAATAACACATCTGAAGTCTTTCAAAAGTTTTTGAATGTGTATTCCTGTAGTATTATTGTTTTGTTATTGAGCTACACACTGAGGTCGCCGCAGCCGTTGTGCGCATGCGCGGCGGAGCGTGACGCTGCCTGGCTGCTGTTCTTCAGGATGGCCGCGGATCACGGCGTGCTGCTGGGTTTAGTGGAAGAGTTCGTATCTGGACAGGTTGATAGCAAGGCCGCAGAAACCGTTACAGGTATCAGATTCATTGGTATCTCTCGTCTTTGCCGTTTCTTGCCGGTTTGATCGCTGACTCTTAATAATGAAAGCCGTTAGAAAAGCCGCGAGAGATGCTAACCGCCACATCCTGTATCTCGCGCGCGCGCTGCGGCTGCTAACAGAGCTCAACACACAGATATACAACCTTCCTTTGTCTTATTACATTGTGTTCGTGCTTCATAAAACACCCAAACCAGGGCCTGCCATGTCGTCGTTTTCTTCATTAGAGTCGTGTGTGATTGTTTGGCTAAGCTGCTAGCGGAGCGCCTTCTGACTGGACTCAACACTGCGCTTAAAGTCCACACAATCATACCTCATAACCTCTCTTCTGTGGTTTTATTAATAGTTCAGACTTGTTCAGCGAGTAAACACACGTTTAGTATAACTGTACACACGCCTGTCTTCAGCGTATGGTTCACATGCTGGGAAATCTGAAGTAAGATAAACACGATAATAACTTTTGTATTGAAGCAACTTAGGTTTACTTGATTATCCAAGCATCACTTTTAAGAAAAGTCTCCAATATGAGCTGTTGTTGGTTCATCTCTCAGTCATCATTGCATTGTTTTCATCGTAATATTAAGCATTTAAATCTCTTACAAAGGCAAATTGAGTAACAACTAATATTTATATCATTTTAAGTAGTGCGGTTATAAAGAAGAGCTTATTGAGTTACAAGCTGTCAACATTTCTGGCCATATAAATATCAGTAAATGTATATTTTGTGCTAATTTTGGGCCTAATATTGAGTTGTTTTATGAGCACCATACCCTAGTAAAAAAATAAACATACTAAAATAAGCATTTATTTCATGCTAAGTGTACTACAAATACATTTACATAGTTATGTACTTAATAAAAGTAGTGCCCTGTGGTTGTACTTCTAGTATAATAACCTGTATACTCGTAAAGTCTGACTCATTTTGTGCTTAATGCACTTTAATTGTGATAAAGTAGTGTTGAAATCCAAAAAAAATACATTGAATTATATTTGACCGTGCTAAAGTGAAACTATTGCTTTTATTCTTCAGGTACACTTTAAATATATTTCATTTAAAGACTGATATCATACAATCCTCATCAATAATTATATTAAAACACATTTTAGGCTTAAAACTAAGACATGTGCTTCGTGCACAGGTAATACTCCAAATAAAGTTTATTTATAACTATTATATCAGAAAGTCTTGAGGTATATTTCAGTAAATGTTAATACATTTGAACTATATTTTGTATGAAATAAATATGACTTTTTCACTAGGGTATATCCAACAATATGAACCATAAAAGTGACGTATCAGATATGATATGACATATAAAGCATATGTGAATGGTTTGTTCGGACTGTGTTTTCATATGTCAGGCTTTACAGGGTTAAACATGAGTTTATGTGTCTTTAGGTGTGAAGACTGGACAGTTCACCGTGCTCCAGCTGGTCGAAGCATTGGGGTAAAGCTGAATATATTATTATGTTTGAGTTTATATTACTGTCACTTTGCTGCTGCTTGTGTCTAGCATTCAGACGTATCATAAAATACAACTACATTAGTAGTCGTGGTAATATGAGTGATGTGCTGCATGTGTGTGGGTGGGGGGGGGGGTTCTATTAATCATGTTTTTTAAATGACATTGATTTTCCGGTATTTATTTCAGCTAGTTGTGAAAAGAACCGGGTCTTTTGTTAGCTGAAATAAATACTGAACTTCGGTACCAAGAGAAATTAAAACGTCACGTACCAGATCTTTTAAAGCAGTGGTTCTCAATTTCAGTCAAAGCGTTCTCTTATTGCGTCAGACGTTTGTTCTATTGGAACGTAAGTGCCCTGCGAAGTGGACATATTCCGGCATGATTCCGGTTCGAAGCGAATGTATATATTCCATTCAAAGTGCATTAGTGTGCAGGACATTAATTTAAATTGTATATATTTACAGAGGTATATGATGGCACACTCGTGAAGACGTTGTTGAATGTTCTGAAGTGAAGTAAACTACAACAGATGTGCCCTGCTCAGGGAGTAGGGAACAATGGACCCTGTGTAGGGAGCATGTCAATCGGAACACAGTTGATTACCAAATAGGACTGGAATTGAGAACCGCTGTTTTAAAGTACCGGTGGTACCGGTATCTGCACAGGCTTTAAAATGAAGCCCGAACCCGGCCCGTACCCGAGCGGCACAGTTCAATTTAGAGACCGAATCAGAAATCGGAGGGAGGGAGAGAGAGAGAGAGAGGGAGGGAGAGAAAGGGAGGGAGACAGACATAGAGAGAGCGAGAAAGAGACAGAGAGAGAGAGACACAGAGAGAGAGAGAGAGAGGAGGGAGAGAAAGGGAGGGAGACAGACATAGAGAGAGCGAGAAAGAGACAGAGAGACAGAGAGAGACACACACAGAGAGAGAGAGAGAGACACAGAGAGACAGAGAGAGAGAGAGAGGAGGGAGAGAGAGAGAGGAGGGAGAGAGAGAGGGAGGGAGACAGACATAGTGAGAGCGAGAGAGGACACAGAGAGACACACACAGAGAGAGAGAGAGACAGAGAGAGAGAGGAGGAGAGAGAGAGGGAGGGAGACAGACATAGAGAGGGAGAGAGAGGGAGGGAGATAGACATAGAGAGAGAGCGAGAGACACACAGAGAGAGAGAGAGAGACACACACAGAGGAGGAGAGAGAGGATGAAAGTTGCGCGTGCATGTGAACCTTTGCTGCGCGTCTCTCTCTACAAGCAATGAGGCTTAGTTACTTCAAAAACAGCGATTTTACTCCTCATTGCAGAGAAATATAACGTTGTGAGTCAGTTGCCTATCGAAGCTATTTTACTAATAAAAGTTTCCGTGCTGTTTGTGCGCTGTGCGATCTTTGATATGTGTGCAATGTGTGGTGTGTGTGTCTATGAAAGCAGCGAAGCCTTTGCATATAGTTTGGGTTTAGCTACAAACCCGACCCGGGTCTGGTAGCAGACCTCTAATACACACACACGAAGCCAGCAGGGGCAGTGAATGAATGTTGTGTCCTCCATGCAGGGTGAGTCTGACCAGCTCTCAGCCTCAGACCCGTGGCCGAGGAGTTCAGCTCCTGTCTCAGGTCCTGCAGGAGTGCTATCACAGTCTGTCTGAGAGAGAAGGTGAGACGCTCCTGCTCCGATCCTGGTGAAGACCTGGAGTAGATTTCTGTTCAGCGCTGTACTGATAGATAGACGCAGGTCTAAATGACTTTCTGTGTTTTGTTTGCAGTGGAGGTTCTGATATCTTTCTATGAGAACAGACTGAAGGATCACTATGTGATCACACCTCATGTTCTTCAGGGGCTCAAGGCTTTGGTAAGTCTTTTGGCTGATCTGAGATTGTCACGGTCAGCTTGATGGCACTTACTCTTTGTCTTTGCTTTCTTTCAGACGAAATGCTCCGTTCTGCCTCCTGGTTCAGCGGTGTCCATTTTGAGATCCATCTTCCAGGACGTTCATGTTCAGGTGAATGCTTTTATTCTGCAAGGATGCATTAAAGTGCTCAGAAATGACAGTGAAGACATCATTACAAAATATTGTTTTATTTCAGAAAATGCTTTTGATCTTTGTTCATCTGTGAATGCTGAAAAATTAAATGTATCACAGTTTCGGCACAAATATGAAGCTGCAAAAATTATTTAATAATCAGAAATGTTTCTTGAGCAGCAAATCAGCATATTATTATGATTTCTGAAGATCACGTGACACTGAAGTAATGATGCTGATAGTACAGAAATAAATGACAGTTTAACACGTATCCACAGAAAACATTGATTTTTAGATTGCAGTGATATTTTACAATATTCCAGTTTATGGATATTGAGCACGAGCACATTTAAAAAATCTTACCAACCCCAATCTCTTCAACAGCAATGCATGGTAACTTTAACCAATGATTTGTCATAATATATTATTTACAAATAGCTTTGTTTTAATCCATTAAATCTTTAAAATCATATATGTTCTGCAAAATGATGTCTAATGAAACATTGATTTATGATTTTAATAGTATCACACGTTTATTAACAAACCATGAGCTAATAGTGTTACATTAGTTAGATATGTTCAGTACATATTCATGTTCAAACCATACCTTATTTCTCTGCAACAGTCCTTGATGCTGGCGGAGCGATCATGTGTTTACGGCATCCTTATCCGTCTGATGGAGTCCAGAGAAGAGGGTAAGGAACGTTATATTAATGCGTTTGCATTGGGTGAAACACGGCGGTGTAAAGGATCTCTTGTCTCGCAGAGCTCAAGGGTTTGGGTGCAGACTTCGTGTTTGGATTTGTGCAGTCAGTAGATGGAGAACGAGATCCACGCAACCTCCTGCTGGCGTTCCAGGTGGCCAGGAACATCATCCACAGGGGTTATGACCTCGGTTCGTGTAGATATGACACATGCATGTAGTACAATGTTTGTTTAATGAAGTATTTAAATGCTATATACGGAGGTCGCAAGCTCTACCTTGTTAGACCTCTCTAATCAGGTCGCCTAAAACAAAAGAAGAATGCACTACTTGGAAACAAACTCCATATAAACATTTTATATGATTAATTTTTTGTAAAAAAAAAAATGTGTAATGTTTTTTTTTTTTACAAAAAAAAAAAGATGTGTATTTGACATATTTTTTATTTTGACATTGTTTGGTCAATTATTCAACTGTCTCCATTTTTCCTTTCAGGTACATTTGTAGAGGAGCTTTTTGAAGTGACGTCCTGTTATTTCCCCATCGACTTTAGCCCTGTAAGTGTCACACTCAATAATACAGTATTACAATTGTAAACTGCCGTTTCTATGCGAGTATCTGTTAAACTGTAATGTATTTCTGTGATGCGCTGCTGTATTTTCAGCATCATTACTCCAGCCGTCAGTGTCCTTCGGAAATCATTCTAATGTGCTGATTATTATCAATGTTGAAAACTGCAGGAAACCATAAGTTTTGTTTTTCAAAATAGCAAGTTCAAAAGACAGCATTTATTTGAAATGGATACTTTTGGAATGTTATAAATGTCTTAACTGTTACTTTTAATCATTTTAAAGCATCCTTGCTGATTAAAAGGAATAAAGTAAAAAATAAATAAATCCTGGCCCTAAACATTTGAACAGGTGTGCTATCTATACCACATACTTGATAGACATGATCTCATGTTTCTGTGTGTGTGTGTGTGTGTGTGTGTGTGTGTGTGTGTGTGTGTCTCTGTGTGTGTGTGTGTGTGTGTGTGTCTCTGTGTGTGTGTGTCTCTGTGTGTGTGTGTCTCTGTGTGTGTGTGTGGGTGTCTCTGTGTGTGTGTGCTCTGTGTGTGTGTGTCTCTGTGTGTGTGTGTGTGTGTGTGTGTGTGTGTGTGTGTGTCTCTGTGTGTGTGTCTCTGTGTGTGTGTGTGTGTGTGTGTGTGTGTCTCTGGTGTGTCTGTGTGTGTGTGTGTGTGGTGTGTGTGTGTCTTGTGTGGTGTGTGTGTGTGTGTGTCTCTGTGTGTGTGTCTGTGTCTGTGTCTCTGTGTGTGTGCGTCTCTGTGTGTGTGCTCAGCCACCCAATGATCCTCATGGGATCACACAAGAAGAGCTTGTTCTTTCTCTGCGGGCTGCTCTTACAGGGACGTCTCAGTTTGCTGAGGTAGGACCATCTGGGTGACCTAAACTCAATAAGACTGTGACTGACAGTTCAGTGAATGAACCTTTGGTTAATTGTGTCTTGTATTCCTTCCTTTGACAGTTTCTGCTGCCGTTAATCATTGAGAAGCTGGACTCGGATGTTCAGAGCGCTAAAGTGGACTCGCTGCAGACACTGGTACCGCTGCGATGCAGACTCTAGTCTTACTACATCAGTGCTTCTCCACTAATTCTGCTTCAGGCTTTACAAAGAACCAGCACAGGGACAAAAAGAGAGCAGCATAGTTATTTAGACATTGATATTATCAGTAACTCGTGACCCAATCTTTCCATCGTCCTCATTCGATTGGCTTGAACTTGTGTCAAACAAAAACCATAAAGTTATATGAATGACTTGAAATAAAATCAACATTCAATTATTTTATTGCAGCTAGTTGTCAAGGCAAAATGTATTATTTTTATTTAGTTGACTAAAAATGAATTTAAACTTATAGGCATTTAAAAAACAATATCTAATTAAAATGACAAAAACGCATCAAAATAGCTTAAAATATTAATAATAATTGTAATAGAATCTCAGTGATAGTAAATTAATGCTCAGACACACACACAGACATACTCAGACACACACACACACACTCAGACACACACACACGCTCAGACACACACACAGACATACTCAGACACACACACACACACACACACACAGACTCCCACACATGCTCAGACACACACACATAGACATACTCAGACACACACACACACACACACGCTCAGACACACACACACAGACATACTCAGACACACACACACACAGAGAGACACACACTCACACACACGCTCAGACACACACACGCTCAGACACACACACGCTCAGACACACACACACGCTCAGACACACACACACACGCTCAGACACACGCTCAGACACACACACACGCTCAGACACACGCTCAGACACACACACACACGCTCAGACACACACGCACACAGATCTCAGGAGACACACACACGCTCAGACACACACACGCTCAGACACACACACGCTCAGACACACGCATGTTTTATTAACTCATGCATGGCCTGGGAATCAAACCCATGACTGCGTTTAGCCATGCCTTGCTGTTTCTCTGGCTGAAGCATGGCTTCGTGTGCTAAAACATGTTCTTCTGTGTTGCAGGCCGCCTGCGGTCTGACGTATAGCCATAAAGAGCTGTCCGAGTTCCTTCCAGGCCTTTGGAGCTCGATACGGAGGGAGGTAAGAGAGATCGGCATTAAACAATGAACTCACAGCCGCTTTCTCATCTCCGTTTGCTCTGTACTGCAGTTTACCCAACACTTAATGCCAAGATTTCAAGTGTAAAGAAGAGTCATTTTAGATCGAGGGTCCAGATTGGACAAAACTCTAGAGTCGTTTATTCAGCTCTGATCAATGTGGATTCAGTTCAATTACAGCGTCACGTGTTGCAACGTAAATTCAAGAATTATTCAAAAGCAGCTTGACAAAATACAACAGTCAATTCAGCTGTTTTGTTCTCATTAGATAATAAATAATTGCTATAAATAATAATAAAAATCTGTCTTAAAGAGACAGTTCACTCACAAATGAGAATTCTGTCATCTACTTCCAATGATGAAATGTATCTTTGGATAAACCCTGTGACTAGGGATGAAACGATTCACTCAACGATTTTGATTTCACGATTCGATTTTCTCATGATTTTTTTTTAACAAAATGAGATTTGAATACATTATATAGTAAATGAAATGTCCTTTTATTAGACTATTGCTGCTATTAAGACGGTTTCTTTGTGAAATTGACATAAAACTAAACTGAAATTTAAAATAAACCCAAAATCAAATAAGTTACAGGAATAAAATAAATCCGTTCATATAAACAAACTAAGCTCTTTCCATTTAAAATGAGAGGCAACCAATGCATTTTAATCATGATCCAAACAAAGATTCAGCGTACATGCAGCTTGAGCAGTTTTAATTAGAGACTTTATCATTTGGACATTTGAAGCAAAAACAGAATGGTCTGAGTTTAGTTTTGTGAAAGCATAATACATATAACATATCGGATAATACAGAGTCCCTCTCTGCCAGCAGGTGGCGCTTATGAACAGCAATGATACCGCTGTAAACAAAGCAGAGCTGCACTTCTTTAATATGCATCGTTCAGAAGCAAGATAAAAAGATAATACCACTGAAACTAAACCTCAGAGATACACTCTAAAACTCCTACTGTATGGTGATTCGTTTGGCTTTTCAGTCATCACACATTTGAATTGATTTTCAACCGGCTCGCGGTTCATCGTTACATCCCTACCCGTGACTGTAAGGGGCGTCAAAGTTGCCAAAATACTCAATATCTATGGTTACTGTAAGGACAGACAGTAGCAGCTATATTAGGCTGCTGTCACTTTAAGAGTGCATGGATTCAATATAGATACACATCTAATTTTCTCCTGTTCTGTGTTTATGTGAATACTCGTACAAATGTGCACTTGGACATAACTTTGTGTACATGTGTGATGAGCAGCTTTTTGTGTGCCTGCTTCGATTAACATGCATTAAGTGTGTAGCCGTGATTTTTTTATTCTCTTTTTAACATGTATTTTGTCATTGGTGTTCCAGGTGTTCCAGACGTCCAGTGAGCGGGTGGAGTCAGCCGGTCTGTCGGCTCTCAGCGCGCTGGTGTCCAGTGTTTCTCGTTCTGTGCTCAATTCAGACTCCGAAGATGTGCTGCGGGTGTTTCTAAACCTCGTCCTCAACGGTATAGATGTCCTCTTAGTAGTTACATAGATTTAAAGGGATCGTTCATCCAAAAATGACAATTAGATTAGCTTTTATGACTGAGCACATCTTTTCATGCTCATTCCTGTCTGCCTAGTTAATTATCCAGACGAAGGATGAGTGATCAGACTCCTAACTCACGCTCACACGCAGTCATATATGGTGCTGCCCAGACTTGTTCTGCCCATCACCTCTGGTGTGTGTTTCGTCCTCTCAGACTGCCAGCACCATCTCTGCGAGCCAGACCTCAAGCTGGTGTGGCCCAGCGCTAAACTCCTGCAGGCCGCCGCCGGAGCCTCGTACAGAGCGAGTCTGATGGTGTCAGCCGCCGTCATACCTGCCCTCCTGGAGCAGTATAATAACAGGACACAGGTAACTTAAACAATGCAGTGTTTCCCCTAACATCATCTTAGAGGGGCGGCCCAGACCCCCAACGGCCCTCACACACACACACACACACACACACACACACACGCACAAACACACACACACACACACACACACACACAAACACAACACACACACCAACACACACACACACACGCACACACACACACACTCAAACACACACACATGCACTCAAACACACACCACACACACACACACACACGCACACAACACGCACTCAAACACACACACACACACGCACACACACACACACTCAAACACACACACATGCACTCAAACACACACACACACACACACACACATGCACTCAAACACTCACACACACGCACACACACACGCACTCAACACACACACACACACGTGAACACACTCACACTCATATTTGTAAATATGAAGCCACAAAACGACTATTTAAATATGACTTCTGTACGGTGGCCGAGAGAGCTCAACGCGCTGCAAATTAAGAAAACGACTTGCTCAATTTAACAACACACACGCTGCAAATGCTCACAACACAACCAAAAAGAAACGGCAACCCGTCAAAATAAAAGTTCGGTTTCACTTGAAGACACTGTAAATGGGCTACTACTACTAAAACTATTAACCTTACCTAATCTATTAACCTACCTTACCTAAATTATTAACCTAATAATCATACAATGTGTCTCCAATGTTGTTGAGACAGACAGAGCAGAAGTCATATTTAAATAGTTGTTTTGCGGCTCAGTGTGTGTGTGTGTGTGAGAGAGAGAGAGAATCGGGGCTGAACTCTGCTGTGTGTGATACAGAGAGCGCGACTATGTAACGTAGAGACAGAAATGACATGCCGTCGTGTAAATAACATAAACCTATTCACAGGGACTCTTATTATGAAATGTATGTTCATGGCTACTCATTTAAAATGATAAAGGTAGGTAAAATATGCACCTTTTTGTCCATTCACAACATAATAAACAACATAAAGACCGGCTTAATTAATTAGGTGTAGTCCACCCAAAAAAATAAATTATCCGTCTTCTCACCCTCAAGTTATTTCAAACCTGTATGAGTTTCTTTCATTTTTGGCAAAAATAAATACATTTTTGGATAAAATAACATTTGGAAGAATAACCAGACAGTTGACGGTAGCCATTGACCTCCATAGCATTTTTTCCTATACTATGGAAGTCATTGGCTACTGCCAAACATAATATATTTAAGACTTTCTATGACCTTAAATTTGCCCTGCTGCAGGTTAATCCAGATGTAAGCCAGGCATACTGTGCTGTATTTAATGCATGTGATCTCTACACAGTGTGCTCAGCGGCGCACCCTGCTGGAGGTTCTGCAGGGTTTTGT
>QVTF01008178.1:0-24162 GCA_003573665.1 Oxygymnocypris stewartii
AACTGTGTCAAAACCAGCAGATAGATAGAGGACTGAGGGTTTAGAAGCTGCTCTTACTAGTCTCGGGGCTTCAGTAATTGACCATTGATCAGAGTTTTGAAAAGTGTGTGAGTCAGAACAGTTGTTAGTGTTGTTTTAGCAGCGGAGGCACTTGCAGAGAAGGAGGAGAGGAGTCAATGATACACTAAGGTCAGACGAGGCTTTTTATTTGCAGCCTTGAGTCTAGAACGATGTTCCCGGAGAACCTCAGCAGCCCGGGGGCAGAGGAGGTGCGTTCTGATCCGGATGAGGGTCAGTGTTAGTGTCCAGTGCTGAGAACTGAGAGGGTGGAGGAAGAGAGGATGAAACCAGAGCGCCGAAAGGTGGAGTGTGTGTTGTGTCTGGAGTCGGTATGAGGTTGGAAGTGATGAGGAGGTGTGCAGTGGAGTAACTGAAGTGTTGTGGGTGGAGTGGTAGCGTGTGTAGATGAGGTCAAGTTGGTTACCTGATATGTGAGCAGCTGTAGTAGACACGTGCTTGAGGTCAAATGAGATGTGTGTGCGCGCGCGTGTGAGTGTGTGTGTGTGTGTGTGTGCGAGCGCGTGCGTGCGTGTGTGCGAGCGTGTGTGCGTGCGTGTGTGTGTGAGCGTGTGTGCGTGCGCGCGTGCGTGTGTGTGTGTGCGTGTGTGTGTGTGTGTGCGTGTGTGTGTGTGTGAGCGAGCAGTGTTGAAGTCAGCAGCCCGGGGCTTTTCTAGGTGGATGTTGAAGTCTCAGAGTTGTACCTGAGGAGTAGCATCCTACACACACACATTCATATACACACACATATTATACACACTCTGTACAGATTTTTTGTGCAGTACTGCCAGTGTCCCATGAGTAATGTGTGTGTGTGGTGTTGCAGATAAAGCGGTCTCAGACAGTAATGTGGATCTGTGGGAGGACAACAGAGCTGAGGATGATCTTTCACCAGAGGAAATACAGATGGTACACACACGCAAACACTCACACACACTCACTCACACACACCAACACACACAGAGTGATCACTGCATCAATGTTACACAGCATCATGATGAACTGTGTTGTGTGTGTGTGTCAGTTCGAGCAGGAGAATCAGAGGTTGGTCGGGGAGATGAACAGTCTGCTGGATGAAGTCAGGTGAGATTGTGCTGTTTTTATCATCCTGACCAAGACGACACTCATTACACACACACACACACCAATATTGATTAGAGAGTAAGTGATTTTACTTACTGTCAGAAGAGTGACTGGAGAAACTGTAGTGCTGGACACAGATGATAATGTGTGTGTGTGTGTGTGTCTGTCTGTGTGTGTGTGTGTTTGTGTCTGTCTGTCGTCTGTGTTGTGTGTGTGTGTGTGTGTGTGTGTCTCTCTGTGTGTGTGTGTGTGTGTGTGTGTGTGTGTGTGTGTGTGTGTGTGTGTCTGTCTCTCTGTGTGTGTGTGGTGTGTGTGTGCTCTCTCTGTGTGTGTGTGTCTGTCCTCTGTGTGTGTGTGTGTCTGTCTCTATGTGTGGTCTCTCTGTGTGTGTGTGTGAATTGTGGTGTGTGTCTCTATCTGGTGTGTGTATGATATATCTGTGTGTGTCTATGTCGTGTGTGTGCTGTGTGTGTCTCTGTCTATCTATGTGTGTGTCTGTCTCTGTGTGGTGTGTGTGTTGTGTGTGTTGTGTGTGTGTGTGTAGTCTCTGTCTATGGTGTGTGTGTGTGTGATGTGTGTAGTGATGGCTCTATCTCGTGTGTGTGTGTGTGTGTGTGTCTGTCTCTGTGTGTGTCTATGTGTGTGTCTGCGTGTGTCTGTCTGTCTGTCTGTCTCTGTGCGTGCGGTGGTGTGTCTGTCGTGTCTGTCTGTCTGTCTCTGTTGTGTGTGTGTGTGTGTGGTGTGTTGTGTGTTACAGGCACATGAAGGGAAGGTTGTGGAAATCTCTCGTCTGCAGGAAATCTTCTCTGAGAAAGTACTACAGCAGGTCAGAGGCTTTTTTTTCTAAAGTAATTGAGATTTATGAATAATTTATTGAATGCTTTAAGGAAACCGTTATCAGATATTAAATTTATAAGCTGTTGAAAACATCTCATCACATTCAAATGACTGTTACATCACGGATCATGTAACCAATAGATTCTCAGTTCAAAATACTATTTGGATCACTGATCTGTGTGTGTGTGTGTGTCTCTCTCTCTGTGTGTGTGTGTGTGTGTGTGTCTCTCTCTGTGTGTGTGTGTGTCTCTCTCTCTGTGTGTGTGTGTGTGTCTCTCTCTGTGTGTGTGTGTGTCTCTCTCTCTCTCTGTGTGTGTGTGTATGTGTGTCTCTCTCTCTGTGTGTGTGTGTGTGTGTGTCTCTCTCTCTCTCTCGGTGTGTGTGTGTGTGTCTCTCTCTGTGTGTGTGTGTGTCTCTCTCTCTCTCTGTGTGTGTGTGTATGTGTGTCTCTCTCTCTGTGTGTGTGTGTGTGTGTGTCTCTCTCTCTCTCTCGGTGTGTGTGTGTGTGTCTCTCTCTCGGTGTGTGTGTGTGTGTGTGTGGTACAGGAGACTGAGATCGACCAGCATTCACAGCTGGTTGTGGTACAACAGAAAATGTTAAAGAAGGAAATGAAGATATTAGAGAGGTAAGAAAACCAATAAGCACACATATTGCCATAATTTTAAATTTAAGTGGGCATAAATGGAGTATGTGTAACTAATAAGTGGTGTGTGTGTGTGTGTTTTGTCAGGCGATTAAGAATACGCTGGGTTCTCGAGTCTGGATTCTGTTCTTCCTGGTCATGTGTTCATTCTCCCTGCTGTTCTGGACTGGTACGATGGCTGAGCCACGAACGGATCTGTGTGTGTGTGAGAGAGAGAGAGAGAGAGAGAGAGTGTGTGTGAGAGAGAAGGAGTGTGTGTGTGTGAGAGAGAGAGTGTGTGTGTGTGAGAGAGAGAGAGAGAGTGAGTGTGTGTGTGGTGTGAGAGAGAGCTGTGTGGTTGTGTGTGGGTGTGTGTGTGTGTGAGAGGTGCGCGTGTGTGAGAGAGTGTGTGTGTGTGAGAGAGTGTGACGTGTGAGAGGTGTTTCGGTGTGCGTGTGAGTGAGAGAGAGAGAGCGTGCGTGAGTGTGTTGTGTGAGAGAGCGCGCGTGTGCGTGTGTGTGTGTGGTGAGAGAGAGTGTGTGGTGTGTGTGCGTGTGAGAGATGAGAGAGAGAGCGTGAGTGTGTGTGTGTGAGTGAGTGTAGTGTGTGTGTGAGAGAGAGAGCGCGCGTGAGAGTGTGTGTGTTATCTCTGTAATGAATCATCTGTATGTGTAACATTAAATAAGATTCAATAAACCGTTCTCCGTTGAGTCTGTGTGTGTTTGTGCTGATGTGATCAGACGCTGGTTCTGATTGGACGATCTGCTCTAGAAACAGTCTGAAGCGACTTCAGGTGAGGTTTGGGTTAGAATTCTTGCATTCATTTACTGAACGTTGATGCGTTTTAAATCTGTCTTTGTAGTGCAGTAAGGTACTTTACCGCGTGGTAACATCTGTGCTGGGATCCCTGTTAGCGCGGTACATGACGAGATGAAGGAGTGCACAACATCAGTTCTGAAGTGTGACAGTCCTGCTAAACCTCTCCCAGACACGTTCTTAGTTCACAGTACAGCGCTCTTAAAATATCAAATCATAAGAAGGCTTAACTATCCTAAGTGTGGTAAGATATGGGACACGCTGCGTGACAGATCTCCCATGAACAACGACTTTTAATTTGCTGCGTTCGTTGTTTTTGTGTAATGAACCCTGCTTTAAGTCATTAAACAGATCAGCCTGAAGAAGAGCACTGTGGACGAAGCCGTGAAGAGACGAGAGCGGAGAGATGGTTTCACCGTCATTCCACCACCTCATGTCTACAGCGTGAGACGCTCACACACACGCTCTCTCTCTCAGCACTCTCTCTCCCACACACTCACACTCTCTCTCTCCTACATTACCACACACACACTATCTCTCACACACACTCTCTCTCTCTCACAACACTCTCTCTCTCTCTCTCAACACACACACACACACACACACTCTCTCTCTCACACACTCTCTCACACTCACTCACACACACTCACTCACTCACACTCGCTCTCTCACACTCACTCACTCTCACACACGCACACTCTCACACTACACTCTCTCTCTCATACATACACACATACACTCTCTCTCACACACACACACACACACTCACTCTCTCACACACACACACACACTACACTCTCTCACACACACACTCTCTCACACTCTGTCACACACACACAAACTTTCTCACACACACTCTCACGCTCACATTCTCTCACGCACACACTCTCTCTCACACACACGCTCACTCTCTCTCTCTCATCTACACTCTCTCTCTCTCTCTCATTACACACACACACACACACACACTCGCTCTCTCACACTCACTCACTCTCACACACTCTCACACTACACTCTCTCTCTCATACATACACTCTCTCACACTCTGTCACACACACACAAACTTTCTCACACACACTCTCACGCTCACATTCTCTCACGCACACCACTCTCTCTCACGCACACAACACTCTCTCTCACACTGTCACACAAACACACACTCTCTCACGCTCACACACTCTCTCTCTCACACACACGCAGGAGGTAAGCAGCATTGTCAAAATTAAACTGAAAACAACATTTACAGACTTAACTGATGTGAATTATGTACTCTATTTGTGTTAATATATCAATATGCATTATTTAATAAAAAAACAGTACATGTTTCATTCACATAGAAAACATCTGTTTTACATTTAATAATATTTCAGTTTTTTATTACTTTCAATAACATTAAAAAATCTTAATGATTCCAAACATTTTAACCGTATCCGTCAGTAACTCATGATGATCACACACTCTCTCTCACGCACACACACTCTCTCTCACACACACACACACACACACACTCTCTCTCACGCACACACGCGATGGAAGAATCACTCCAGGACATTTATAAAGTGTTTAATGTAGAGACAGCGCAGGTCAGTGCTCGGCGTCGGTGTGGTTCTGCAGGGTCTTCATGGCTCGTCCCCACAGCGCTCCGCTGCTCAGCTCCTCGGTGCTCCTGCAGGCGTCTGCGTCTGCGCGACTGCGGTGAGCGCTGCGGTGTCTGCGCAGGACTGCGCTGCGGGAGAAGCTCTTTCCGCAGGTGTCGCAGGTGTAGGGACGCTCACCTGTGTGAGAGCGCACGTGACGCTGAAGATCCCCGGAGCCCGCGAAACACTTCCCTGCACACACACACACACCAGCGCTTCCATCAGGGACAGGCCACCACACACTGAACTTTACATGAAATAATAGATTTCAAAATGCTCTCTTCTGACACTTAGTAAACGCAGCTCTGTCAGAAGAGTAAACGCTCTGTGATCAACATTTGAGTGTGTTCAGAGCTGGGAAATATTATATTTTTACACAATTATTCATCCAGTTCAATGCATATTATACTTATTATATTTTTTGGTTAATTAAACAAAATCACTGGGAAATAAACACCTTAGTATTAATATTTTTCAAATGACTTTCAATACTCACATCAGCAGTGTTGGGGAACGTTACAGTTTAAAAGTAAGGTTACAATATTGCACTAATGCCTAAAAAAGTAGCGCGATACGTTACTTTTTAAATCTGGGCAGAGTTTGCGTGTGTGTAGTAAACGGTGAAGTGAATCCGACTCAGGCTGAAGGAAAGGTAGATTCACGTCTGTACAGTAGAAGACGAGCTCAAACCAATCACATGAAGAATGTGACGCAACACTATTCAGCAATAACTTAAACGTGTCTTTTTATTATTAGTAAGGTTGAATTGGATCATCGAAGGTCAGTAGTAAAGACATTGGTTTATAAAATGGGATAAAATGCATAAATTATATTTAAAAGTTTTACATATTATATTGTGTCGATATTTAGTCTAGAGCTACACACACTCACACACTCTCTCTCACACACTCTCTCACACACACACTCACACACGCGCTCTCACACACGCGCGCTCTCACTCACACACTCACATGCGCGCTCTCTCACACACATACACTCACATGCTCTCTCACTCACACACACACTCACTCTCTCACACTCTCTCTCACACACGCACTCACTCACACGCTCTCTCTCACACACACACTCACTCACACGCTCTCTCACACACACACACACACACACACTCACATGCTCTCTCACTCACACACACACACACACACACGCTCTCTCTCACACACACACTCACACTCACTCACACGCTCTCTCACACACTCACTCACATGCTCTCTCACACACACACTCACTCACTCTCTCACACACACTCACTCACACGCTCACTCACACGCTCACTCACACGCTCACTCTCTCTCACACACACACTCACTCACACGCTCTCTCTCACACACACACACACACACACTCTCTCTCACACACACACACACACTCTCTCACACACACACACACACACTCTCTCTCACACACACACACACACTCTCTCTCACTCACACGCTCTCTCTCTCTCTCACTCACGCTCTCTCTCACACACACACACACTCTCTCTCACACGCTCACACACACACACACACACACACACACACACACTCACACATCAGTGGATATATATTAGCTCTACAGCAGAGAGAGATCAGCGAGCGCTCACCGCAGGTCTGGCAGCTGTAGGGTTTGTCTCCGCTGTGCCGCAGCTTGTGTTTGAACAGCTTTCTCTGCATGTTGAAGGATTTCCCGCACTGTTCGCAGGTGAACTCCTCCTCCGTGCTGTGCGTCTTCTTGTGCTCCTTCAGGTTGCTGAAGTTGCTGAAGCCTGCCGGACACAAGCAGAGGTCAGCGTGGCTCTCGGTCTCAAGAGTGTTTGATGCTGACCGAGCTCACCTCGTCCGCAGATGTCACACAGGTGCGGCCGTACTCCCGAGTGGACGATGATGTGCCGCTGGACGTCTCCGGACGCAGCGAAACTGAAGCACGACAAACACAACAGCTGATTTATATCACATGCTTTCTGAAATGGTATGTTTATATATGCAAATTATGCATTATCTAATTAAATATGCACAGAGTTGCATTCATTTCCAGCACATTAGGTATAGTCTGGTCTGGTCTGGTGTAGCCTGGTCTGGTGTAGCCTGGTCTTGTTTAGCCTGGTCTGGTGTAGTCTGGTGTGGTGTAGTCTGGTCTGGTTTAGCCTGGTCTGGTGTGGTCTGGCCTGGTGTGGCCTGGTCTGGTGTGGCGTGGCCTGGTCTGGCGTGGCCTGGTCTGGTGTGGCCTGGTCTGGTGTGGCCTGGTCTGGTGTGGCCTGGTGTGGTCTGGTCTGGTCTGGTGTGGCGTGGTCTGGTGTGGCGTGGCCTGGTGTGGCGTGGCCTGGTGTGGCGTGGTCTGGTGTGGCGTGGTCTGGTGTGGCGTGGCCTGGTCTGGCGTGGCCTGGTGTGGTGTGGCGTGGCCTGGTGTGGTGTGGCCTGGTCTGGTGTGGCCTGGTCTGGTGTAGTCTGGTCTGGTGTAGTCTGGTCCGGTGTAGCCTCGTCCGGTGTAGCCTGGTCTGGTGTAGCCTTGTTTGGCCTGGTCTGGTGTGGCCTGGTGTGGTGTGGTCTGGTGTGGTGTGGCCTGGCCTGGTGTGGCCTGGCCTGGTGTAGTCTGGTGTGGCCTGGTGTGGCCTGGCCTGGTGTAGTCTGGTGTAACCTGGTGTGGCCTGGTCTGGTGTGGTCTGGTCTGGCCTGGTGTGGCCTGGTGTAACCTGGTCTGGTGTAACCTGGTCTGGTGTGGTCTGGTGTAGTCTGGTGTAGTCTGGTCTGGTGTGGTCTGGTCTGGTGTAGTCTGGTGTGGTCTGGTGTGGTGTGGTCTGGTGTGGTGTGGTGTAGTCTGGTCTGGTGTAGTCTCTGACTCTCTAACATGATGAACACTCGCCTCTTCCCGCAGAGCTCGCAGATGTACGGCTTCTCTCCTGAATGTCTGCGCAGATGCGTCTGAAGGTTTCCCGCCTGCAAACACACGCAGACACATGAACACATGCAGCAGGAACACGTCAGGTGTGTGTTTGTGTTTACATACCTGTGAGAATCCTTTCCCACACACATTACACTGGAACGGCTTCTCACCTGCAGAGAGAGACCAGCGGCTGCATGAGCTGTGTGTGAGAGAGAGTGTGTGTGTGTGTGTGTGCTTGTGTGTGCGCGAGTGAGAGAAAGAGAGAGTGTGCGGGAGTGAGAGAAAGAGACAGTGTGTGTGAGAGAGTGTGTGTGCGTTTGTGAGTGAGTGAGTGAGCGAGAGTGAGCAAGAGAGAGTGTGTATGTGGTTGTGTGTGTGTGTGAGAGAGAGGAGAGTGAGTGAGTGAGAGTGTGTGTGTGTCCTGACCTGTGTGCGAGCGCTTGTGCAGCTCCAGGTTGCTCGGATGTTTGAAGGTCTTTCCGCAAACCTCACAGCAGTACTTGTTCCCGCTGCTGACCTCTGACCTCTCGACATGATCTCTCAGGTTGTCGGGCTCCGCCACAGGCGTTGTCTTCAGCTCGGACACTTCTGCTGGGTCAGAGGTCATGGAGAGGTCAGAGGCGGTGGCATGGGTGGGGCATGTAGGCGTGGCCTCCTCCACCCCCTCGTCCTCCGCACTGATGTGAGACCGCAGGTAGTTGAACTTCTTCAGGTAAACGGTTTTCTTCGGCTGCAGGACGTGCAGGTGGGCGGAGTCTGCACCACACGGGTGGGCGGAGTCAGAGCTAGGTATGTGGGCGGAGTCTGCACCACACGGGTGGGCGGAGTCTGCCGCGGGAACGCTGCTCTGGAGCGGCTCCTCCGGCGGGAAGCTGCAGCTCTGCTTCAGATACTGTCTGGTGTAGAAGTTCCGGAGCTTGTATCCGTGTGGCAGGGGCTTGTGCAGATCCGCGTCTGCCGGTACCGGTCCTCCGATCACGCAGTCCTGACCGTGAGCCGCGTCGGCGGGCAGAGAGAGAGACGCGTCGGTCGACACGCAGGGCTTCAGGAACGCCTGGCACATGTTCAAGATGTTCAACACCTGAAACACCGTCAGCGGTTACAAATATGATCAAGTCACGGTGATTTCAATCAGTTTAATAATACTCACTAAATTCATATGAAACTAATTCAATTGCAGCTGCTCTGAATGTTTCCATTTCAATATAAAGCAGCTCTATAGAATACGATTGATTCAACTGAGTTCAGTCTAATGTTTATTCAGTTCATGAATTGGCGCATGGAAGTGTTTCAGTCAAGGGTACAGAAGAAGAAGAAACGGCTAAAAGCACACAGAAGAACTACTCATGGAAGATGGTGATGATATATAAATATAATTGTAATATGATTGCACAGCTCAGAAAGCATGAGCACACACACATAACATCGCTGACCATCTGACCACTTGTGTATCGGTCGGCGGATTATCCTTATTAACATTATTACAATATTACACCCATAACTGACTAATGCTTGGATTCAGAGGATAGGAGTGTGTGCATGTGAGTGAGAGAGTGAGTCTGTGTGTGTGTGACCTGCAGGCTCTGTCCAATCTCCATCAGCGCGTGCACGTTGTCCTGCTTGAGCTCCAGGTGTGAGGTGTACATGTAGTCCAGCACCTGCCCGATGCCGCCCACGTCCTGGATGGCCAGGTGGAACACATCGCTCTTCTGCGCTGGAGAGTTCTGGAACAGAGACCTGCGGAGCACAGGTGCGTCCAGGTGAGAGCGGGAGCGAGCGAGCGCGCGCCGCTGGACACTGACGTCACGCGGCCTCACCTGAAGTACGCGCTGAAGGCGGCGAGCACGTTCTTGTGCGCTTTGAAGCAGACGCCCTTCACCACCAGCATACAGTCACACAGCAGGCCCTGGTTGCGCTGCTCCTGCAGCTGCTGCAGCACGTACACGCTGTGGCTGCTCACGCTGTCCATCTGCGCAGACGCAGAGGCTGTGTCAGATCTCCAGGGGGATAATGTTCGTTTCAGACTTAAGAAATATCATTCATTACCTCCGTGTAAAAACGATTGTGTCTATGAGATATAATTACTATAATAATGTAGCGAAAGCAACCCGTGTGTGTGTGTGTATAAATCAGAATGAAGAAGGATTCTCTCATCTTACCTTTCGTTCGGATAAACAGACACTGTTTATGCATACGTCATTTCCTCTTTTCACAATAAAAGTCTTTTAACGCGTTCCGTCTGATTTTAACGCGGAATAATAAAACACACTAAACAAATTAACTTTATACTGCTTTGCATTTATTATGATTTTTACACCCCCCCAACCCAACCCAACCCCCTCAAAAATCCATTTAGGGTCTTTATTGTTAACTATTAAAAGCACTTTTGGTAAATAGAAACAAAGCGGAAATTAATTAATTTAATATATTTATTATTATAATTTATTATTAATTATTAATTGTTAGATGAAAAACTTAAAATAAACGAAAAATAGAAGTTGAAGAACTAAAAATACTAATTAGGAGTAAATAAAAAGCTAAAAATGAAATAAACGTGCACAGTATTGTTTAAAACATTAACATAATTTAATAAAGATTACAAAAGCGCATAACAAAATTATATACATTAAAATAAAAAAATACATATACACTGATTCCATCTATTTTTATATTTATTTTACCCATATGCAAACGTTTATTTATTTTCCTAAATCCCCGTACTGTTGTTTTTCTCATGTGCTGGCGGAACTAGTATTATTTCCTGTTTCCTGTTTCCGTTCACGGCGAAAACACACCGGCACCGCACGTGTGAGGAGACACTCGCGCACGTTTTTACTTTAAACAACGATACGTACAGTAAATACCGGAGACTCGTTCACGGGGATTAAGAGAACCGGATCACTTGAGTGATCCATTAACACGCGCGTGCAGGAGAGAGTCACGGATCCGCTTTATTACAGTGCAGGATCACAGGTAACATCACACGTGCATCGTGATCTGTGATATAGCATTGCATACAGCACTGGATGCAGCGAGGCTGAAGGCGTGTGTTTTGCTCAGGTCAGCTGCTGGTCTTCAGGATGGTGGTCTTCACGTGTAGCTCCTGTGGCGAGTCTCTGAAGAAAGCTCAGGTGGAGAATCACCTGCTGAAGTGCCGCGCCGCTCCGGTTCTGTCCTGCATGGACTGCAGCAAAGACTTCCGGTAGGAGTTTATCTGCTGTTCAGTGTGTGTGTGTGTGTGTGATGTGTGAACGTGTGTGTGTGTGTGTGTGTGTGTGTGTGTGTGTGATGATGGTGTGTGTGTGTGTGTGGGGGGGGGGAGTGTATGTGATGAGGTGTGTGTGTGTGTGTGGGGGGGGGGTGAGTGTATTGTGTGGTGAGTGTCTATTGATGGTGTGTGTTTGTTTGTGTGTGTGTGTGTGTGTGTGTCGATGCTGTGTGTGTGTGTGTGTGGGGGGGGTTATGTGCTGGTGCGTGTCTCTGCCTCTGGTGTGTGTGTGTGTGTGTGTGTGGTTGTGTGTGGTGTGTGGGGCGGTTGTGCGGCTGCTGGGCGTGTGTGTGTTGCTGCTGGTGTGTGTGTGTGCTGCTGGTGCTGTGTGTGTGCTGCTGGTGTGTGTGTGTGTGTGTGTGTGCTGCTGGTGCGTGTGTGTGCTGCTGGTGCGTGTCTGTGCTGCTGGTGTGTGTGTGTGTGTGTGTGTGTGTGTGTGTGTGTGTGTGTGTGTGTGTGTGTGTGGTGTGTGTGTGTGTGTGCGCTGCTTGCGTGTATCTGCTGATGGTGAGTGTGTGTGCTGCTGGTGCGTGGTGTGGTGTGCTGGTGCGTGTGTGTGTGCTCTGGTGCGTGTGTGTGTGTGCTGGTGTGTGTGTGCTGTGGTGCTGTGTGTGCTGCTGGTGCGTGTTGTGCTGCGGTGCGTGTGTGTGCTGCTGGTGTGTGCCGTGTGTGTGTGGTTGTGTGTGTGTTGTGTGGTTGTTGCTGCTGGTGCGTGTGTGGGGCTGGTGTGTGTGTGTGTGTGTGTGTTGGTGTGTGTGGTGTGTGTGTGTGTGCGTGTGTGTGTGTGTTGTGTGTGTGTGTGTGTGTGTGTGGTGCTGTGTGTGTGTGCTGCTGGTGGTGTGTGTGATGAGGTGCGTGTCTGTGCTGTGATGGTGCGTGTGTGCTGCTGGTGTGTGTGTGTGGTGTGTGTTGTGTGTGTGGTGTGTGTGGTGTGTGTGTGTGTGTGTGTGTGTGTGTGTGTGGGTGTGGTGAGTGTGTGTGTGATGGTGTGTGTGATGGATGGTGTGTGTGGGTGTGTGGTGGTGTGTGTTGTGTGGGTGGCGTGTGGTAGTGTGTGTGTGATGTGTGTGTGTGTGTGTGTGGTGTGGTGCGTGTGGTTGTGATGGTGTGTGTGTGGTGTGATGGTGGTGCGGTGGTGTGTGTGATGGTGTGGTGTGTGTTGATGGTGTGTGTGTGTGGTGTGGTGGGTGGTGTGTGTGTGGGTGGTTGGGTGTGTGTGTGTGTGTGTGTGTGTGTGCGATGCTGGTGAGTGTGATGTGTGGTGTTGTGTGTGCTGGGATGGTGTGTGTTGTGTGTGTGGTGTGTGGTGTGCGTGATGGTGAGGATGTGATGTTGTGTGTGTGTGTTGATGATGGGAGCAGGTGGTCGCACTGATGATAAACGTGAAACGACAAACACATCGTTTGTTCACAGGGGAGACGATTACAAGAACCACACCAAGTGCATCAGTGAAGACGAGAAGTACGGCGGTAAAGACTTCCAGGCGAAGGTGAAAAAGGGCGATGTGAAGCAGCAGCAATGGACTCAGGTGAGCGGAGCTGAACGTCTGTGAAGGTCTGATGGGTTCGTCTGGTCACTCACACATCTGTTCTTCTTCTCCAGAGGATCCAGCAGGCCATGGAGCAGCCCGGCATCGAGCCCAATGTGTGGAAGATCCTGCAGATGGTCAGTACTCACGATAACGTGCCGCGCAAGAAAGCCAAGTTTGAGGTGAGAATCTGAGACTGCTGTGATGGAGATTTGTTCGGTCTGATGATCGAGTGCTGAATCATTGGTTTGTTCACGTGCAGAACTGGATGAAGAACTGTCTGAAGATCTACACCCCGATTTTACTAGAGAAGGTCTGGGAGATTTGCTCAACGTCTGCCGACAGCGTAAGTGTTTAACCTTCTTCAGAACCAGTTTACATCCAGATCGCATTTCACACCAACATCAACAAAGAAGGCTGACGGTGTACATGCTTTAATGTCTCTTCTGCTCATCAAGGCTGCATTTATTTGATAAAAGTACAGTAAAAACGGCGAATTATTATAATATAAAGTAAGGATGCACGGTATTGGATTTTTTGCTGACATGCGATAATTTTCAACTCATTTTGGCCGATACCGATATATAATTATTTTTAATTTTTGTTAGTTATTAACAAGAACTTATTTGTTAGAATTAAATAAACAATAATGACGTTCTTTTATGATGACAGTACATTGAAGATTTTAAATTAACTATAAATAAACTAAATATTAATCACTGCATTTTTAGTGCAGTGGTAACCTTAACATTTTATTTTATGATTTAATATTTGTAAATGGCCTAAAGCAAAAGAGTTGTAAAAATTCAGAAAATCTTTTAGAGCTCATCATTTGTTTAAAAAAATATAAGTCATGATATTATTAGATTATTAGAAGTAAGCCAACAGTGCCCCCTACCATATTAAAATTTCCTCACCGCCAGACCACAAGTGGTGAAAGTCGGCCAGTTCACCTCCAACTCCATCACCCTGAACATAGGAGCCCCACAGGGCTGTGTCCTGAGCCCCCTGCTATACTCTCTCTACACACACGACTGCGTGTCCTCTCACAGCTCCACCTCTATCATTAAATTCACTGATGATACTGTGGTCCTGGGCCTCATTAACAACGATGATGAGACCCGCATACTTGGATGAGGTGGAGAGACTCACATCATGGTGCCAGGACAACTGTCTCTCTCTGAACGTGAGCAAAACTAAGGAGCTGATCGTGGACTTCAGGAAGAGACAGCAGCGGCCCTACACTCCTCTTATGATCAGCGGGACCCCTGTGGAGAGGGTGAGCAGCTTCAAGTACCCTCGGTGTAAACATCTCCGAGGACCTGACATGGACTACACGCATCCAAACTCAGGTTAAGAAAGCCAGGCAAAGGCTGTACCATCTGCGACAGCTGAGGAAATTCAGGGTCTCACCAGCTATCCTGAAAACTTTCTACTCAGGGGCCATAGAAAGTGTTCTGACTCAGTGCATCTCAGTATGGTATAATAATGCCACAAACCAGGACTGCAAAGCTCTACAGAGAGTCGTGCGCTTAGCTGAACGCATCTCAGGGTCTGCTCTCCCCTCTCTGCAGCACATCTACCTCAAACGCTGCAGAAGCAGAGCTGCTAAAATCATCAAAGACTCAAACCACCCCCGGTAACCATCTTTTCCGTTTACTGCCATCTGGCAAGCGCTTCAGGAGCATGATGGCAAAGACAGAGAGACTGAGGAGGAGCTTCTTCCCTCAGGCCATCAGGCTCCTAAACTCAAACCTAGTCTCATAAACACTTACAAGACCCATTGTTAACTGTAAAAACATTCATATTCTCATCATCCGTATTGCTGCTATGTGTACATACCCGGTACAACCCGTTTGCACATCCCTCTTGTTCATATTACTATTTATTAAGTCCCAGTATACTGTTTTGCACATCTTATTTGTTTAGCACTTTTTATTCTATTGCACATTTTACTCTTATTTCTCTTTTTTTACCTATATATATGCTCTTGTGTTGTGTTACTTTTATATAATTTTTATTCTTTTGCAGTGTCCACTGAGCGGACCTGATTTGATTTACATTTCACTTCTGATTATACCCTTTATAATTTATTATGTGACGAATAAACAAACCTTGAAAACTCCTTACTGAGCGGGGCATTAGGACCCGGGGGAGGCTGCCGCTGCACGTGCTATTACTGGTTATCTATCAAACACCGAACGCGTACGTGCATTCTCAGTTTAAATGCAGCGATCCAAAAGAGTGAATCCAATCATCATTCAGGCAAAACTTTGCTTCAAGACTGAGCCACAATGCTGACATGATCTAGTCGCTAGCACACCCTGAGCACATGTGAGATAATGTATTCCTCTTGTTGGCATAATTGTTCATGTCGGGCCGATGCCGATATTTACATTTAAAGCTATTATCGGCCAAAGCAGGAAAGACTCAAAAACATAAAAAAAATCTAAATTATTTCAAGCTTTTGACTGGTAGTGTGTATATTTATTATAATTTTTTATTTTATGTTTTTAAATACAATTTTTGTTATTGATTTTCTGTGTATGGTAAGCTTATACAAATAATGTTTGTGCAGCTGAAGTATTTTCATTCGCTCTTGTTTCGTGTTTCAGAAAAGCAACCAAACCAACCATCAGAAGGCGAGTGAACCTGAGAACCAAAGCAACCCAAACGACGGCGCTGAGACGAACAAAAACAGTGATGAGCGGAAAAATAAGAAGAACAAGAGAAAGATTTCAGAGGAGCAGAACGGAGAAAACACAGACGAGAGCGAGCAAAGGTAGTTGATCTTCGCCAGGTAAATGGGTTTTGTGGGTGGGCGGAGTCTGAGCTGCAAGGGGGATGATGGCGATGGTGAGCACGCGTGGTGATGGCGCGCACGCGTGGCGATCGTGTGTGGTGATTTGAGAGCGCGTGATGGTGATGATGGTGAGCGCGTGTGGTGATGGTGAGTGCGTGTGCTGGTGAGCATGTGATGTTGATGGTGAGTGCGTGTGATGATGATGGTGCGCGTGTGGCGATGATGGCGTGTGGGGATGGTGAGCGTGTGATGGTGATGATGGTGAGCGCGTGTGGTGATGGTGAACGCGTGTGGTGATGGTGACCGTATGTTGCCCTGATGATGAACGCGTGATTTGTTTGTTCACAGGGGAAATGATTACAAGAAAAAGTACATCAGTGAAGACGAGAAGTGCGGCGGTAAAGACATACAGGCAAAGGTGAAAAAGGGCGATGTGAAGCAGCAGCAATGGACTCAGGTGAGTGGAGCTGAACGTCTGTGAAGGTCTGATGGGTTCGTCTGGTCACTCACGCATCTGTTCTTCTTCTCCAGAGGATCCAGCAGGCCATGGAGCAGCCCGATGTCGAGCCCAATGTGCGGAATATCCTGCAGAAGGTCATCGCTCACGATAACGTGCCGCGCAAGAAAGCCAAGTTTGAGGTGAGAATCTGAGACTGCTGTGATGGAGATTCATTCGGTCTGATGATCGAGTGCTGAATCATTGGTTTGTTCACGTGCAGAACTGGATGAAGAACTGTCTGAATATCTATGCCCCGTTTTTCCTGGAGAAGGTCTGGGAGATTTGCTCAACGACTGCCGACAGCGTAAGTGTTTAACCCTTTAACTGACATTTGTGTTCACGTAGCTTATAGCTAGAGGTGTTAGTGAGACCAGCAGGGGGCGCTCTGACTCAGAGGAACCTGATTGGCCCGTCACCTGTCAATCATAACTGCATCTCATATCCCGCCCCCATCCTGTCTTCCTGTTGATATCTGACCACAGAGAAACCTCTGTGCCCACGGAATATCCTAATATTAAACACACCATTGCAGGGCTCTAGACTAACTTTTTGCACTGGGTGCACTGGTGCGCCTAACTTTTTTTCTTAGGTGCACCGGCACAAAAGTTAGGTGCACCCAAATTTTCATAAAGGCAATATTTACTAGTAAACGATTAACTAACAATCAGGTCAACATAACGTTCTTTATTTGAAGCACAATTCTACAAGAAAGGTAACTTACTGAAAAAGTGATGGTGCTTAAAGTGCTTCACTGAGCTAATATTTAAACTTAAAAACATCTCAAGATAAATTTAATAAAAAGAACATCTAAATTAAGTGTTTTAAGGCTGTCAAACTGAACATCTCATGGCTCAATGTATTATGGACTATCCTCCATTGCAGTCACATGCCCCTCGGATGGACAACTCCTGTAGTTTGTCCTTCTTGATCTTTGGCCTCGGCTAAACCAGCTGACCACACTCCCTCAAGCATCAACATCTTCCAGACTTGACCCCTCTACACTGATTCTAATCAGATCTTCTACTGTGTCTGAATGAAGGGATGCTCTAGTGCACCCCCCCCCCCCCTCTACACTGATTCTGATCAGATCTTCCACTGTGTCTGAATGAAGGGATGCTCGAGTGTAGTGCCTCTCAAACCCTCCCCTTAAACCTATTAAAAAATCCTTAAAAATATACCACATACAACATTCTTCTAATATTGTTATGACTTTTCTAACTTCGAGAACCATTGTAGGGCTCCAGACTAGCATTTAAGGACACCAGCACCAGTGCCTTTAAGTTCTACAGAAGGTGGCACCAGCACCTGACAGTAAAGCACTCACCCTAATCACACATGTACATCTCAGAGATGTCTGCATTTACATATTCAAGAGGTATTTTTAAGTGTGTTTGCTCATCTGCAATACGTCTCTAATATGTTTCCAGTAGATGTAAATATCAAATAGAGATTTATTAAATGCATGTAAAACTGCTTCTGAGACGTTTATCAGATTACACAGCAGATGTTTCCCAGATCTTTAGCAGACGTCTTACAGATATACTTGTGCTGTCTGGGTAGATGAGATGCAGTTCAAAATGAACTTTTATCAATGTCATTCATAATGTCTAAATATAATTTAATAATAATATATATATATATATATATATATATATATATATATATTAGGGAGTGGAAATGGCTGATCTAATAGTGGTAATTTAATGTTTTTATTTTTAAATAAGTGTTTGCTTTCCTACTTTATGAAACTTTTAGTTTTATAAATGGGGCAACCTATGAAGGATGAACAAATAATGTCATCACATTAAAAATAACTTTAAAATTCGGTAATACTTAAAGGTTTGAAGTGCTGGGAAAAAGTTGTGTGAAGCATTTAAAAACAGTTTAAGACATTAGACCATTTCTGCCACAAGTTGTTCCTGTAACGTTAGTTATATTAAATCCATGGTGAATGGTGAAGATTTGTGTTTATTGAACAATTTTTCTCCTGGTTTCCACATCAGTGGCGTTTGTTCTGATGTCTGTAGCTTTAACATAATTCTGTGCCGAATTTGAAGGCTTCTCACAAGATCTGACAGAGATGTTATGGATTCTTCTTTATTCACTGTATCTAACGGTGTCGCGTGATCGAGAGCAGCCCGCGGCTCCAGTCCGAGCAGATAAACGGTCTGTAGCACAAACGAGTAGCGCGGATTCGTTCCGCTTTCGGTTCGTTTGTCCGATGTAGCTCTTGTAAATCGGGCATGAAGAGAACGCAAAGCTGTTCATTCCATTTTTGGAACTGAGAAACAACCTTTCTTTGACTGAATGCGCATTGCGATGACGTCACAAGACGCGTCTAAGCGCAAAATCTGCGGCAATTTGGAAAATAGCGGAGTTTGCTTGATTTTGCGATAAATTCAGCGATCGCAAGAATCCTGGAGGGACTGTCAGACATTCACTGAATAGAGCAGATTCAGAGAAAGAGCTGCGTGCATCTCTACTACTAACCTCTCTCTCTGTTTGACAGCAGCAGCACACGCATCTTCAAACGCACACACACACATACAGGAATATCTGGACCACGGCCAATCAGAGGGGGGGGTCCGCCCTTCACTATCTCTGATTGGTTTAGACCACGATATGAGACTAACGTGTCTGTTGTCGAACAGCAGAGAGACTTTCTGAGTCGCGGAGACTTTTGTTTTGTTTTCTCGAATGGCTGGACGCACCAGTGCGACTAAAGTTTTTTTTTAGTCGCACCCTTGAGAAATTAGGTCGCACGTGCGACCAAATTGGTCGCACTCTAGAGCCCTGCATTGTATGTGATTTTCTTGAGATTTGGGGTATTTTCATAACAATAAAGGACGTGTACATCTGAAATGCTAATTTGTGCAGCGATATAAATAGCATATTTCAACAACACTAATAATGAAAACTAAATAAAGTTACAAGCACTCGACGATGGTTTAAAGTGAGTTTTGAGTTAAACATATACTAATAACGGATTTATGTATTTTGTCATAATTAACGTTGACGCAAAAAAAATTGAGGTGTTTTCAACATTGATAATAATCAGAAATTATTATTATGACTGAAGACTGGAGTAATGATGCTGAAAATACAGCTTTAATCGTAAAAATAAATGACATTTTAGCAGATATTCACATTAAAAATAGCTGTTTTAGATTCTAATAATATTTTTACTGTATTTTTGATTAAATAAATGCAGGCTTGGTGAGCAGTAGACTCTAAAAACATGATTATTATTACCTAATTAATGACTTTTTGTATTTTTCCGTGTACGATAAGCTTACAAAAGTATTTTAATTCAACTATCAGACGGCGAATGGCGCCGAGACGAACGAAACAAGAGAGATGAGCGGAAAAAAACAGAAGAAGAACAAGAGAAAGACTAAAGAGGAGCAGAACGGAGACGAGAAACAGACGGGAAAAAAGAGGAAACGAGAGCAGAATGCAGATGAAAAGAGAGAGAGAAAACAGAAGAAAAGAAAACCGCAGGCGTTTGACGGTAAACATCGTATTAGTGCCGTACTGTGACCGCTCATGTTAACTCTTAATCACGTCCTGTGTGTTTGACCAATCAGAGAGTCTGAATCCAGAGGGGGAGGAGCCAGAGAACCAGGAGTCTGGATCAAACTCTACAGGTATTTCACCATAATAATAATGTTTGATTATAGCTGTAGTACACTTAAATTCATAAAAACATGATTTTATTCTGAATGTGTTGATTAATAGCGTCACAGTAAGATTTTAAAGAAGTCTCTTCTGCATTTATTTTATCTTAAGTATAGAAAAAAACTAATTATGAAATATTTTTACTATTTAAAATAGCTGAATATGTGTTAAACTGTAATTATTTCTGTGATTTCAGCATCGTTACTTCAGAAATCATAATAACATGCTGCTCGAGAAACATTTCTGATTATTATCAATATTTATTAATAGTTGAGAATATTAATTTTAGGATTCTTTGATGAATAGAAAGATCATCTGAAAGTTTTGTAACATTATACTCAAAAGCTTGCAGTCAGTATATTTGTATTATTATATTATTTTATTTTTTTTGTGTAAAGAAATTAATACTTTTATTTAGCTGCTTTAAAAATGATATAATTCTATTTCAGATAAATATAGAATCTATTATTGCAAGAAACAATGAAAAAATCTAGTGTTTTCAACATTTTTGAGCATCAAATCAGTGTATTATTATGATTTCTGAAGATCATGTGACTGAGTAATGATGCTGAAGTTACAGTTTAACACAAAACATATTTTTGACCGTTTTTCTGCGTGAGCATTAAAAACCGTTTGAGCGGTGGTGTATCTGTATATGTAACGTCTCTGATTGGTCGTAACGACTGAGGCTGGGTTCTCAGGGAGGTTTAATTGGAAAGGGACGATGAAGGCGGTTCTGAGAGCCGCTCCGGAGGACGGACTCGCCGTCAAGAAGCTCCGTAAGAAGGTGAGCTGACCGTCAGGACCACACGTCGCTGAATGAGTATGAGTATAGTCGTATGCTGACTCTGCTGTCTCTGCAGGTCTTAGCCCGCGTATTACTCGTTCACCGGAGACTCAAACTTCAGATCGGAAGAGGAGCTTCTGTCTCTGTTCAACAGAAAAAATCAACAAAAACCCGAAGTTTAAGATCCTCAAAGAACGAGTCAGACTGGTGAAATAACCTTCATCATCATCTGTATCTGTAATAAATGCTGCGAGTGAACTCACATCTATGTGTTTTTAGCTGCTGTGTGAGTTTGGGAAGATTATTCAAGCATGTATCGCATTGATATTAAACAGTACCAATCCATTAAATGAGTCATATGCTATTTTAAAGATCATTATTTGGTGTAACAGAATATGTGATGGTCAAAAAACACATACTGTACATTGTTGTTGGTCCTCTATAGCCCCGCCTCTCTCCAAAGCCCCGCCTTCTGATAAGCACAGTCTGCTCTGATTGGCCATCTGACCCAGTGCATTGTGATTGGCCGAACACCACATGCTTAATCGCCAGCTTCAGCATGAATATAAAGGCAAGTCCTTAGTTTTTACCATAACTCCACATAGGAGAAAGTCAAGAGCAAATACTTAAACGCCGCCTTTTCTTGCGTGAAGGCGTACTTGTAACTCTGCAGATCTTATACAGCTACACAACACAAGAAATATTCTATTTTGAGTAGTCAAACAATCCAGAGAAAAAGTCACTATCAAAATGATATCCTATGAATGTTAAACGTCATATTGTGTTGCTAAAAACAATATTATTTTGGTGTATTTGATGTTAAGTTAATTGTCACGGACCCGCCGGCGGGTCTACTTGCCAGTACATGTTTAAACAGTAATATCTTAATCTGAACCTAAAGCAATCTTGACAAACTATGTCGGTTGAAAGCTTAAAGACTCTAGTTTTCATATTTGGTGACTGATTTTTTAAATATTTTACAGAGCAACTGTGATTTATTAATTTGTAAGAAGAGTACTCGTCAGACTCGGGAGCTAGTTCGGACTTTTATTTTGAAATAGTGATCCATAAATAAAATCAGCAAAAATTTCATTCATGTCAAGTGTTCAAAAGATAACATTTATTCATTTTTTTTTTTTTTAAAGGTCTAAAAGTGTTTTGAATATAAAGAAAAAACAATAGGTTCTTAATTTTTGGTGCAGCGTGAACTATAACGTACGTCCAGGGTTCTTGTCGCATGTCTTTTATGTGTTTTTTAGAGGTTGAATTGAAATCAAATACTGCCATACTACCCTTAATACTTTTGAATGTGATGTCTACGTCATAAATATTGAGAAAAGTAAGAAAAAACATGTTTCGGATCACTCAGACCATATATGGAAATAGAGCCCTTATATGGTCACTAATGGAGCTGCCCTTATATGGTCTTAATGGTTATCTAGTGGAGAAGATTGGTACTGCGCCAAAACAATGTCTCACTGAAAGCTAATATTTTGAGATCTCAACCTCAAATTTGGAACACAACTTCTTCTGATTTTTGGTTTTGATTATCTAGCAGTTTTAGAGTAAAACATGTATTTTATATAAAATATAAATATATAAATTTGTACATTTTATATTGTCATAAAATTAAACTTCCATAACTTTTTTGTAATATACTTTGTATAATATAATATTACACTTTTTTTGTAATATAAAGTCTAAACTTTGATAAAGAATATCTCTTTGGTTTTGAGACTTCAGGGATCTTATCTATTTTTCAGGGATCTATCTTAAGCAGCTTGTGACATGCCAAAAGAAAGAAAAACTTAAAATCGCATCATAAGACCCCTTTAAATAAATCTGATCATAATGTCTCTGTGGTTCAGTGACAAACAAGTGAATTAATCTTCCTCCAAAAAAAACATAACAGCAACTCATTCAGTCTCTGATTTATATTATAATCACATCCATAAGTTTTGTGTGAAATTGTTGAGAAGCTAATTTATCTGTTGTTTGAGCTCTTCATATTTAAGAGAACTATAGTTTCCAAAAATTGGACATTGCTTATGATTTTCAAGGGCGTAGAGTTGTAGTGATGTTATAACACGATCCTATCAATATCAGACACTACTGAATTATCCTTAGCAATAATTTTGATCAAACAATTAAATGTCTTTTGTCTGCCATTGCCAATGCCCAAATCAAGCCTACTTGCATTAATGCATATTTACAGGAATTATAAGTATACTTGGATAATACAATCTTAAAAATAAAGGTTCTTTATTGGCATCAATGGTTCTATGAAGAACCTTGAACATCTTTCAAATGCAGAAAAGGTTTATTAGATATTTAAAATTTGATTTTAGGAACTGTTCACTGAAAGGTTCTCTGGGGAACCAAAAATTGTGTTTTTTGCCATCGCTGCAAAAGCCTTTATTTTTAAGAATGCTGTGGAAAGACACCTTTGGACAGTCTTACCTCCTACATGTGTGTATTGGGTCAGACGCTTCCCAGAAAGCACATGTATGCACATGCAAGATGTCTGTTAAAAATCGCTTGATCTGGAAAGTGTCTGCTAGACGTCTTTTAGATGTCAGTTTTACATGCTTTTTAAATCATAAACATCTAATATACGTCTGTTTGACATCTGATAGGAAATGCACAACAGACGTATCGTAGGTGTAAATGTGCAACCAATGTTGGGACATTTTTATAATTTGAATAAAATGAAAACTTAAAGACTTTCAAATCATATGAGCCAATATCTTTCTCACAATAGAACATAGAGAACATAAATGTTTAAACTGAGACATTTTACAATTTTATGCACAAAATTAGCTTATTTAAAATGTGATGGTCTCAAAACAGTTGGGACGGGGGCATGTTTAACGTGGTGTAGCATCTCCTCCTCTTTTCAAAACAGTTTGAAGACGTCTGGGCATCGAGGTTATACGTTTCTGGAGTGTTGGAATTTGGTCCCGTTCTTGCCTGATATAGGTTTCCAGCTGCTGAAGAGTTCGTGGTCATCTTTGACGTATTTTTCATTTAACGAAGCGCCAAATGTTCTATAGGTGAAAGATCTGGACTGCAGGCAGCCAATTCAGCACCGGACTCTTCTACTATGAAGCCATGCTGTTGTAATAAGCTGCAGTATGTGATTTTGCATTGTCCTGCTGAAATACACGTCCTCTGGAGGGGAGCATATGTTGCTCTAAAACCTTTATATACCTTTCAGCATCATAGTCGCCTTCCATAACATGCAAGCTGCCATACCGTATGCACTTATGCACCCCCCCATACCATCAGAGATGTTGGCTTTTGAACCGAACGCTGATGACACGCTGGAAGGCATCTGTGGTTTCCAACAAGAATGTCAAATTTTGGACTCGTCTGACCATAGAACACTTTGAATCAGTCCATTTTAAATGAGCCTTGTCCCACAGGACACGAATGCGCTTCTGGACCATGTTCACATATGGCTTAATTTTGCATGATCGAGCTTAGTTGGTATCTGCAGATGGCACGATGGATTGTGTTTACTGACAGTGATTTCTGGAAGTATTCCTGGGCCCATTCGGTAAAGTCAATGACAGAATCATGCCGATGAGTGATGCAGTGTCGTCTGAGGGCCGAAGACCACGGACATCCAACAAAGGTCTTCAGCCTTGTCCCTTACGCACAGCT
>QVTF01008179.1:0-24654 GCA_003573665.1 Oxygymnocypris stewartii
CCCCAGGTTTTATATTACTCTCTTTATTCTGCTCCCTTCCAATGCAGCAAAATTCAGAAGTACTCTCCCACGGAGTCGGCGAAGGTGTACGATAAAGCCGTCAACAGGAAGTCATCGGTCAACTTCAATCCACGGCAGACCATCGACTTCCTCCACAATGAAGAGATTCGTGACGAGATGTCCTACGAGCTGAAGAGGAAGATCGTCAAACAGTACCTCGATGTAAGTTTTTATTTATTTCTATACTAATTTTCTTCAAAAGTGTTATGAAATGTTATTTATATTGTTAGTAATATTATATAGTATTGTTTTAATAGTAATTATAAAATATTTGTTAGTAAAATAATTATCTCCGTTACTCCAGGGAATTTATTTTTTTTTTTTTTTTTCTTCTATTTTTTTCTATCCTCTATTATTTTTTCCGCAATCAAATTTGTATATGTCTCTTGTTCGTAATATTTTTGCATTGTTTGTTTTTAATAATATGATAAGAAATTTGCCAGTAAATTATTACTAACAATTATTACATTGTTATAATTAATAATAATATTAGTAATGATGCTAATAATAATATATATAAAATAAGAAACATCTACAAATATACTTACTGAAATCACAAAATCATTGTTAATTTTGAATATATATTATATATATATATATATATATATATATACAGTGGGTACGGAAAGTATTCAGACCCCCTTAAATGTTTGACTCTTTGTTTATTGCAGCCATTTGCTAAAATCATTTAAGTTCATTTTTTTCCTCAATGTACACACAACACCCCATATTGACAGAAAAACACAGAATTGCTGACATTTTTGCAGATTTATTAAAAAAGAAAAACTGAAATATCACATGGTCCTAAGTATTAAGGGGGTCTGAATACTTTCCGTACCCACTGTATATACATTGGCAATATCAATTTCTGTTCATAAAATCACTTGAAAACAGCATGAATTGATGAATTATTATGTTGGAGAATTGCTGATTTACACTGTTTGTTTCTCAGTTTAAGTTGCTGATGGAGCACCTGGACCCTGACGAAGAGGATGAGGAAGGAGAGACTAGTGCAAACGTGAGGAATAAAGCCATTACGGCACTTCTGGGGGGAGCAGCCACAAGCCCCCGAAACCACCACACTGTTGACTCCGAGTATGAGGACAGCGACGGAGAGGAGAGGACACCAGGGGTGAGCGAACGCTAAACAATACAACACAGCCAGACCTCTGACTGTCAACATAGAGGGGGGTGTCATATCTAGTCTAGAGTAAGATCAGAAATTATATTAGCTGACTTTGCCGACATTATCAGCTGACATTAATGTCACTCACTTTGCAAAAAACTAACAAAACACACCGTTGAGAGTGCTGCTTTCAACGTAGCCTAGTAGCATGCAGACATATAGGGTACATAATACCATATGTGGTGGCAAAAATACTCGTGTATGAGTTTTTGTCACACAAGCAACATACTGTCTTTTCCTAAATATCAGCACGATTACAAATGTGGTATTGATTTTATACAATTGCTCAATAAACAAGTTTTTTGTCAGTATAACACACCCTTAACAACCCAGTTCAATCCTCTTAGTAGCTTATTCGGTGTAAAAATTAATGGAAAGTGATTAGTCAAATAGTTTTCTCTTGTAAACTATACTGCAATAATGTTTATTTTTAAACTTATTTTTTTACAGTGTATACATTTGGTTTAACTTATTTGGTGTGTAATCACACATTTGCTGTGCAATATTATTAAAGCAGGTTTCTGCAAGGTCTTGCAGTGGAAGTAAAGCAGCTTCGGTCCAGTTTACACTTATTTAGTGAAGTGATTTCCACTTTAATAAAAAATATATATAAAGACATGATTGATGAAAACCTTTTGAGCAAAACAGGATGTTTTGTTATAGCTTTTGGAGCAAGGGCGCTGCTATCTTTCAATACCACAGCCTGTGATGTGATGGGATTGGTTCGCACCCTTTGCCAGTTAACTAATAATCATTTCTTTACATTTCGATCTCTCGCTTGTTTAAATGGAGGAAGACGAACTTGAAAGGACTCTTGAGCCCATAATAAGTGCATTTGCTCATGCATTTATTTGATTAGGGCTGCAGCAATTCGTCATCGATTACGTCGATTATTAAAATACGTCTATTAGCATGGAGTGCGTCTACGCGTCGCATCTTTAGTCACGCCCATTGTGTGAGCCTGCAGTTACCCCTACTTAAGACTGTTTTTCTGCCATATAATGTGCATTTCTATTGACTATCACTGCCCTCTAATTCTCTTTCTTTCTTTTTTATTAATTTATTGTTATTATTTTTATTTCTTTTCTTATATTTATTGTTATTTTCTTTATTTAATTACATTTGTTATTAATTATTTATTGTTGTTATTTATTTTTCTCTATTTTCATTCTTTCCTTTCTTTGTTGTCATTGTTATTAATTTTTGTAAAGCATTAATTATTTGAAATCAAAGATTAATAGCAGAAGTTACTGTTATTATTTATTGATAGTTTAACTAAAGAATTCAACAACTGATAAGAAAATAATAAATGGATTAATTGAAAAATAATGGATAGATTAGTCTTCAGCCCTACATTTGATCTGATATGGCGAGGGGACCTCCGTTACGGGTGGAAGAAGGGTCCAAAACTTGCAGTTTTGGGTTGAATAGTGGGTCGGAAAACAAATCGCGTTTACATTTGATCCTCGTCAAAATATGTTGCATACCAGTACTGGTGAACGTGCCAGAGGTCTGACATAAGATGCCACATGAGCGATATTGTATGAAGCGTTGTTTGTTTACATCACGTTGATGTACAATGTTTGGGATATAACGATCAAAACTTCAATATAGACCGTTTGATGTTGACTATTCATTCAAATAATGGTGAAAAGTTCTGAAAACCAAGATAATTGTGTGTTAAAATAACATCTGTGTTCACAATGTAAAGAAATGCTTGTATTAGTTAACTGGCCAACAGAGTGAACCTTAGTCGTGGCCTAATGAGAGTCGGACTTGTAACCCGAAGGTTGCGGGTTCATGTCTCAGGTCCGGCAGGAATTGTAGGTGGGGGGAGTGAATGTCCAGCGCTCTCTCCACCCTCAATACAACGACTGAGGTGTCCTTGAGCAAGACGCCAAACCCTCAACTGCTCTCCGGGTGCCACAGCAACATGGCTGCCCACTGCTTCGGGTGTGTGTGTTCACTGTGTGTGTGTGTTCACTGTGTGTGTGTGTTCACTGTGTGTGTGTGTTCACTGTGTGTGTGTGTGTGTGTGTGTGTGTGTGTGTGTGTGTGTGTGTGTGTGTGTGTGTGTGTGTGTGTGTGTGTGTGTGTGTGTGTGTGTGTGTGTGTGTGTGTGTGTGTGTGTGTGTGTGTGTTCACTGTGTGTGTGTGTGTGTGTGTGCGCATGTGTGCGCACTTGGATGGGTTAAATGCAGAGCACTAATTCCGAGTATGGGTCACCCTACTTGGCCTCACTTCACTATTAATTTTGTTGGTTTTATATTTTTGTATTATTAAAGTGGAAATCACTTTACTAAATCATGAAAACTTGACTGACTGCTTCACTTCCACTTTAAACAGACCTTAAATGTCTTAATTTGCCTAAAGAAACTTCAATCAGAGCACAAAGCCTTAAATTCATAAGTTGTGGCATTAAATATTGCAGACCGTGCTAAAAAAAATCTTCCTCAATATTTTTGTTTTGTTTTCCAATACAAATACCTAAACATCCTTGCATCAAGATACATTTACCTGAGAGGCAAATTAAACATGAAATCTTGTTTTCTGAGAAATTGACCAAAACTATGCTTAAAACGACAACAAAACCTGTCAATGGAGTTTGAAAATGTATTTTAATTTGAATTAATTTACTTTTTATGAGCCCGTTGACCAATATTTGTTATTGTTTTTGATTAACTAAGATAAAAAGTAATGGAGATCAGTTGGAAATTGATTGTTATAAACTTGGAATTGTTGCTAATACTGATATTATTCCACATAATTTGTTTTCCTAAATTTTCTTTACATATTCTTAAATGTACCTTCATAAAACCTGCAGAAACTCTGTATAATAATGAATTTAATAAGAGCACATTCAAATAAATTGTTAGTGCCAGCAGACATCTTAGAGACCGTCTGACCAGTCATTGCTCACGTTTTGTTTCTCCTCACAGGCGTCTCGACGCGGGAGGCGCGCGGCAGACTCGGCGGACCTGCTGTCGACGAACATGAACGAGTCGATCAGCGCTCTGGACATCATCGCCATCCACTGCCCCAAATTCCGAGACCGGCCGCAGATCGCGCGCGTGATCCAGAGGAACAACGACGGTTACACCATCCACTGGATGGCGGGCTCGTACTCCAGCTCCTGGGCCGAAGCGAAGCGGCGTGACGGACGCAAGCTGGTCCCTTGGGTGGACACCATCAGAGAGACTGACATCATCTACAAAAAAATCACACTCACCAGTGGTAACAAGCTCAACCACAAAGTGGCGCAGACTCTGCGGTCACTCTACACTGCCAAGGACAGGAACTCCAGCTAATAATACGTAAACGCACGCACATACCTCCCATCTCGGATCCCCTCAGCCTAATGCATCTCACACACACACACAACACACACACACACACACTCGCACACACACACACTCACACTCACACATTCACTCTCACCGTCTCTCCATATACCAACAAGCCTGTCAGCCAAACATCTCCTGGGTCAGCCAAACACAAACACGAGCGGCTCTTCTACACTACAGACTCTTTCTCTCTCTGATGCACTCTGGGTCTGGCGGTGACGTTTGACCCTCTGCGCCAGAGTGCATCGTCGTATCGCAGGAATAAAATGTTTGGAGAAACATTGTATGGGTGCTCCTTCGCTGTTGTGCAGCAGATTTCTGGTTGTTTGATTTCTACTCCCAGTGTATCATAGTTTAACATAAAAATATTGTTTATATCTATAAAAGAAATTTAAATATATACTGAATGTTGAATTAGTTTGTTGATCTTTTTACTTTGTTCTTCCTTTTATTTTTTTTCCATTTTCCTTTTGGATTTCTTAGCGTCAAGCGGCTTTCTATAGCTTAGCTCCTTTACTGGCTGATGACGATGATTTTCTCTGTTGAGCTGTTCGTCCATTTTGTACGATAGCACCGTGTGGCTGTAATTTATTGTGTATAGCATGCAGTGTCTGTGAGGAGGGCTGTGTCGAAGGAGATTTGCGATTAAAGGTCGCCCTGCTCAGCGTAAAGGGACCCACATGCCTCTGATGGAACAAATACTGCAATAAATTTTCTACTTCTCTTACGTGCAAGAGTCATCTGTCCGTTTGCAAATCCTGTTCAATTATCTTTTTGTTAATTGCGTTATTTTGTTGTTGTTGCCATGCACACTTCCTTTATTGACAGGTATAGTGAAGAGGACAAGACATTACGTGGAGAAATGCATCAGGACAAAGTTGCCCCAAACATTTTTTTCTTAGTATTAGAAATTAATACTTGTATTGCATTATTTTATGTCTTTATTACATAAATAATGTTTACACTGGTGTCTAAACAATGGTGTAGGATTTAATTTTCACACAAATGTTGCTAGTAAATTTCACAAATAATTGCAAAAAAACCACCAGCACATTGAATTGAATGTGACATTTTGCAATAGAAAGACTGAAGTAGTACTTTCTTGTAAAATGCACTCCAATTAGCTCCAATTTTCAGTGTTAGTTGCTTGTAATTATGCATAATTTGCTGTTATTACTATACTAAATACATGTCATGTGTAACAATGGCACAGTAAGTTAAAGCGTCACCCTTTTACTTATTTTGCTCATTGAACTGTATTATTGAGAATACCACAGCTGTGCATTTTTAATTCATATGTATGCAGATGTGCAATGCCATCCTTCTGTCCTAATGTTCTCCTCTCAAACCCAGATCCAGTGGAGAGATGAGCTCTGTCATAGCAGTGCTTTAGTATAATATGATTTTAGTATGATCACAAAAATATCCAGCCTCAGCTTGTAGTTAACATGTATTTTATTGTGAAGTCTTCATTGATTTTTATAAAGTTAACATAACTTGTTTTACTGTTAGTCATATTTCAAGATGAACACTAATTATACTGAAATAACTTAGGTCTGATTATCCATGCTGATTATCCATGTGAGTCTCAAGGCTTTTGATGAATGTGCATTTGTTCATCTCTTAATCATCATTGTATTGCATTGCTTTATTTAATGTTTAGAAACTACAGAGCTTTGGTCATAAAAGCTCTATATATAAATATCAGCTACTGCACCAAAATGCATATTTTTTTCTCAGTTTCTGAGCCTCTGAATAAATACTCATAATATACAAAACATAAAAGCCTGATGGATCAAATAAATATAGCTTTCAACCAAAAGTACATTTGCAAACTTATTTAAACTTCACAAATATTGTCTTAAGGTTTAATTTGTTCTGTAAAAAAAAAAACTTATTTCATGTCAGGTTTTACAGTGTTTACAGTACAAAATTCAAATGCAAAATATTGTTGACTGTACAGTAGCATGCAATTATCATATCTTTTCATTAAGCCTTTGTATTGATTTCCAACTGTACAAGACTCTAGATTTGAATTAAACCCATTTAATATTGTGTCATGTGACCGTATACTGCTGTTGTATACCTAGTGTGACACTCACTTTGAGTAAACAATTAAAGAGTATTAGGCACTAAAGGTGTATATACTGCATAGTGTTTAGTTGATATTGTCAAAGGTTATGTTCTGAACAGCACTCTACCTTTTTCCGCAGTATGTAGTTCATATTCTATACAGTATACATTTTGTCTGTATGAACAAAAAACTGCAGTACCTACCACATTTGCCAAAATATTCAGTGTATAAGCACACTGCTATGTACTGTATCCCACAATGCACTGTGCTCAACCTGCCATTAGCTGTGTAATGAACTGGAAGTAATAGCAATATCTCTTTATTAACTTATTTGTACTGCCAGAAGTTAAAACATGTTACCTTAAGTTTTTTTCTGAGCTGACAGCTAGATGTTAATCACTCATTTATACACACATCATGGCGTTATCATATCTATTCTGATGTAATGCTTTCTTTGCTAAAACGTGTTTTTGCATTGAGTTTTGTATGGGTTTTCTATGTGGAGGGGAGGCTGCTCTGCTCCACTGGAAGCGGAAGTACCAGACATTTGGGTTTTCCATGTGACTGTCTGCTCTGGGTTGCTTTGGATCAATGAATTCACATGACGTTCTGCTGTTTAATCAATGCACTTACACCATTTATACACGTGGTCCTTGCCAAAAGCTATTTCTAACCTATGAAATATTTTGGCGCGGAGCATAAGTTGAGAATTTCCATGAATTTTCTATGATCGTAACTGTATTAATTCCCACAAGTTTTTCCATTTACTGTTAACTGATGAAATGCATGAAACACAGCAATCAAATCATGTTCCAATTGCAGAAATGCTACCTTTCTTTTAAGGATTCTACACAATTCTATAATATGTAGATTTTCAAAATAAGAAGTACTGCTCTGTTAACAAGCTGGTAAATGTTAATCTCGCGTCTAAGATTGAAAAATCATTATACATGTATAAAGGGCATGCATTATGTTCATGGTACTGTATGTTTAAATAACGTGACCCCAGTGAGGTTTCATTGGTCCAAGGTTCAGTCATTTCTGTCGAACATCACGTTACTTTACCTGTCAGCAGGTGCACAGGTGCTGGAAACAGGACGACAGGTGTTTGCTCAATGGAAAGCGTTTTCCTGTACGTCATTCTGGGAGAAGAATGTGTTATGATTGGCTGAAGTCTTCATCTCGTAGAGAATATGTGGTTTCAACTGATGAAAGACAGAATAGTCCACAGGTCTTCATAAGAAATGTGTTAGAAATGTAGATCAGTGTGGGTTATTTGTGCATTCAGAGGGCATTAAAACATTAGATCCTCCTCACATCAATTAAAAATAATCATAAATCATAAAATTGATTTAATCGACTATTCTATCCTGTCAAACAAACTATTACCATTCCTAAAAAAACAGCATATTTCTCTTGAACCTCTCATATGTTTCATACTGCCATACTTTTTTTTGTTTGTCATTTTGTGTTTTTGTCATTTTTGTTATGTCTATATACATTTTATACATTTTCACTTCAGTTTTGATTATCAGTCCATCAACAGACATCTTGTGAAGTGAAAAGCTGTGTTTGCTAGAAACAAATCCATCATTAACTCCAATCGCTTTTGGCCAAAATGCAAGTCCATAATAGTATGCTAATTAATATGCTGTGATGTTTTTATCAGCTGTTTGGACTCTCATTCTGACGGCACCCATTCACTGCAGAGGATCCATTGAGTAAGTGATGCTACATTTCTCTAAATCTGTTCCCATGAAGAAACAAACACATCTACATCTTTAAATACATTTAAACAAATTTCAATTTTTGGGTGAACTATTCCATTAAAATGTAGTAAACCTATGCAGCAGGAGATTTCTCAGCAGATCCTCTACATGTATTATTACTGCTCATGATGGTATTTCTTCTGTAACACAATGCACTGTAATGAGGCGCTTCATTGAGCTGAACGCTGGCCGTTCTTCAGATATTGACTTGAAGTGCTGCTCTATAATTCCAGGTAAAGAAGGAAAGGCTGAGGCTGGAGCGTCGAGTCGAGCTACACGCTGAACAGAAAGACCGGCTCTGTAGGTAAGAGACGTAATCGTCAAGTCTTATAATGTTACAAAAGATTCCTATTTATCAACTTTCTATTAATCAAAGAACTCTGAAAAAATGTATTGTAGTCCATAAAAAACTATGAAGCAGAATAACAGTTTTGAATAATAATAATAATAAATGTTTCTTGAGCAGCAAATCAGTATATTAAAATGATTTCTGAAAGATTATGTGACAGAAGACTGGAGTAACGATGCTGAAATTTCAGCTGCGCATCACAGGAATAAATTATATATTTTAAATATATTCAAACGTTATATTCAAAAGTTATTTAAATGGTAATATTTCCCCCAATAAATGGTCTAGTACTCACACAGGGCCGGTTCTAGACATTTGGAGACCCCCAACCCTAATAAAAAGCACTTACATTAACATTTAGCAGACGCTTTTATCCAGTGCACTCAGGATATACAGATTTTATCAGTACATGTGTTCTCTGGGAATTGAACCCACAACCTTTAGCGCTGCTAACGCAATGCTCTACCACTGAGCCACAGGAACACTTGAAACGAATGTGATTCCTAACCTTTTTACGACATTTCATTTTTAATTAGTATTTTTTACTTAGTTACTGCTAAAAGTTTGGACACTATTTGTAATGTTTTTGAAAGAAAGAAGTCGCTTATGATCATCAATCTGCATTTATTTGTTCAGAAATACAGAAAGATCTATAATATTGTGAAACTTTAAATAATGGTGTTTTATTTACCATACTTTAAATATCTCTTTCTGTGAGTCATAGCTGAGCTTTCAGCGTCATTTTAACACGTACTTGTGAATAAAAGTGTTAATTTCTTTAAAAAATACTGACCCACTGAATTGCAAACTGAACGGTATTGTTACAAAAGATTTATATTTTAAATAAATGCTGTTATTTTATTATTATTATTAACTTTTCTATTTCACAATGTTATTGTTTTCTGTATTCTTGTATAGTTTGATTAGCATAAGAGACTTATATCAAAAACAATAAAAACTGTAATGTGTCCAAACCTTTGACCAGTACTGTATGTACATATTAATCAATATTTAGTTAAGGTAATGTATTTTTTGTTTGTTGAGGATTGATTTGTTATTATAGCCAAAGACTCTCACACTGCATTAGGAGCTGTGCTTCTTTTGCTTCAGCATCTGAAGAAGGCGGGACCCGCTTTGAAACGGCAACATTAACTGGTTTAATAGGTGAGTGACAATTCAACAATATCCAATTATCAATTAGGCTATTATTTTGCTGTCCATGGACTGGCATATGGGGGATGTTACGGTTTTGTAGGCCCTAGGCAATCGCCTGCTCTGCCCTGTACTCACATTACAGATTTACAACAGCTAATGATTCATTACTGATGTAAGCGTTGACCTGGGTCTTTGTTCGTCGTGTTGCGGTAACAGCATTAACAAGCTTGTTCCTTGTCGGTCGGTGTGCTGTGTGGTGTGTGATGACAGGTGTGTGCGGCGGCCGAAACGTGAACTCTGAATCAGATCAGATCTCCACCACATATCTCCAGTTTCATCCTCTTTTCTTCTCCATCACCTCTCTATTTATCTATTTTCCACAAACCCAAGCTCTTGATTACATACGAGTTATAAACTCACTGCACGTTACAGTCTTGTTGCATGATATAAGTGAAGATTTTTAAGCCATAACCAACCTGGTCTCATAAAAATGTGTGTCTGTGCACCGTTTTAACGTATCTCACTGCACGTTTCGCTGCAGTTTCAAAGAGAAATGTCCACTGAGTGGCGCTAAACACAGCTTCAATAAGTGAACCATGGCACATTTTTATTATGTTGATATAGGCACGTTTTTTATTAAGTTGCTTCAGAAACGTATTGCAGCGGTTCAGAATTCAAACATTTAGGAACCGTTGCTAAAAATTAATGCTCTATCGTGTTGGAAATATGCCCTACACCAAACCCAACCCTAAACCTATCCGATAGTGTTAACAAATGCAAAACTGATATAAACACGTATTTGTTGATGCAACCGTGCCCTTTCAACTTCCTTAAATGCAGATTAGAACTATTTTATAGAACCGCAGTCACACGGTGTTCGAACCGGAGCTCCTCACCTCCTTAAGTGCGTCTCTGTACTCCGTGAGCTACCGAACAAAACTATCGACTATGAAAACAATTATGATTACTGGGGCAGATTATAGATAAATGAAGGCTTATTTTTGACAATACTGTCATGTCAAAACACTTTTACATACATTTTATCATCTCACATGTTCTTCTCAATATGGCTTTTCTGATTAAGTAAACTCGCTCGGTAGCAGCATTGCCAAAACCATATCTGCAATGGAGAAAAATGATACAGGTTATAGCACCTCCTGTGGAAGTGTCATCTGACAAATTCAGCTAAATGTACCCAGAGCAACATATTTCATGTTTCACAGAAATATAGGCAGACATATTTCCAGTGAGCCTGAGTTGCAACATGGCAAGGTATGAATGGCAATATTTTCATTTCTGTTAATGAGATTTAAAGTGGTGTTAAAACTCAAGTAGTAACAGATCTTTTCATCTTTATTGTGATGAACATCAGAATGAAACAAATTATTGGAAAATAAAAAAGTAGAGCGGGGACTTGATTCTGTCTTTCGGTTGTTGATTGGATGTTGGGATGTGGGCGTGGCATTCAAAAGTGTAGACCAGCGCTTCCCAAAGTCCGGATCTGGACCGGGAGGGAATTCAATCCGGACCCGACTCCCCTTCATATTTCAAGTGCACTCGTATCACTCAGACCTCCGTGCGGCGTGCGTGGCACACACACACACACACACACACACACACACACACACACACACACACACACACACACACACACACACACACACACACACACACACACACACACACACACACACACACACACACGGGCGCATGAACCAGTGTTTACAGACTCTTTTTAAGACAAAGCACATAGCAACTAGCGACATTTTGGATAAATCTTAGCTTTCGTTCAGTAGAATATTGTCACCGGCTTCGCCTTCCCGACGCAGTCTTTCTCCAGCGGCAGAGTTTGCAGTGTATTCAAAGAACCGAACTGCAGCAGACTTGTGAATGAACGAGTACAAAACAGTGTTTCCTAAAACCTATCACTGTTGACTGTCTGGCATATGAACATGAGTGTAGTTCTACTGTAAAGGGTTGACATAAGCACATAGTTTCAAACTATTAGTTTGTTACACAGACGTACGCTTGTGCTCCATGAAATAAATATATATATATACATTGAACATATTTATGAACATATATATATTACATTGAAGTACTATTTCAGAAACATTAAATATGTGGGCCTAAATGAGAACTGCTTTATTGGGCATTTAGTTGTATAAAAATGCAGTACTGTTGAGTAACCCTTATGAAAAATAACCATGGTTTTATTATAATAAAAGTGTAGTAACCATGTTTGTTTATTTTATTTTGCATATTGATTACAATTTATATAACCAGTTTTACTACAAATACCATGGTTAAACTATGGCAAGGCCATGGTAAATTTGTGGTTAAGTATGTAACCAAGTTTTATTTACGCAAGTACGACCTGATGATGTCATAAATATGGTAATTAAGCAAATATCAAGTTGAATTGTTTTATCAAGTTTTACGCATGTTTATAAAAAACAAGTTTTGTAATAATTATTTCGGACCTTTTGACGTTGATGATAATTCAGATTTGGACCTTTGAATGTAAATTTTGAGAACCCCTGCTGTAGACAGATGAAAGAAGCTTGAAGGGGCGGAGTTTAAGCAGACTAAATGATTGGAGGATTCCTGCATACATCAGGACTGATACAAGATTCAAACATTTTGATTAAATGTTGGGACGTCAAAAATAATGGAAAATGCGCAAATGAATTAATCACAATGAGATCTATAATATGCATTTAGATAATAGGGTGAATTTTCTTTTCATGGTGGCTTCAAGCACTATAACAGAGAGGAAGATTTTCACAGAATAAAGACGTTTTGGTCTGTTCATCATAAAAATCTTCAAAAGTCGAATTGAAATATTGTCCATGAATCTTTTGGAATAGATTTTTTAATGTTCTGTTATATTATGGAAAAAGAGCAGCGTGAACTTTCTGCAAAACATCTTTTGCTCTCTACAGAATAAAGGATGCCTTACGGGACTGAAACAATGTAGAAGTGAGTAAATTGTTATTTCTTTTATTGTACATTTTTATTAGACAAAGAAAAAATAACTTGGGGGGGGGGGGGGATATAAATAGATATTCAAATATATATATATATATATATAAATAGGGATGAATTAATTGAATTAAAACCATTCGTTTGGGTTTTGTGTTTAGCAATGAACGTAAGAATCAGAGAAACATTCTCTCATTAACCCTAACTAGTGGAGATTGTCAAAAAGACACCATCATAAAATAACACACAGCACACACAATACCCTGTCTTGCTGTTTAAGACGTGTCTCCCTATAGTTTAAACGATGAACGCTCTCAGAAAAAGGGTACAAAGCTGTCACCGGGGCATTTTAAGTTACCTTATTTACCCCTAAATCATACATATTAGTAACTAAAGTGTACTTATCCACACCTTTTAGCTTTAGTGTCTTAGGTTAGCGCCCAGTTTTTTTTCTAAGAGTGTATGTACCAGCTTTTGAACATCTTGCAACACTTCTTGTCCTGTATCTTCTTAGAGAAATGCAATCATGATGACTCCCTCGACCGAGCCATGCTCACACACCTGAAATAGTTTCCATTGCTTTTCCCGTCTGGTCTATCACAGTTGCTCAGACACAGCCACACTTCCGTGCCGAGTGTCTCTTCATGGTGTGGTATATGAGGTTGTCATCCAGAAAGGACAGGTCGTCGTCGTATTCGACAGGTCGGCAGCAGGCGGTGGGAGGAGAGCTGTGCAGGATGTTTTTGCCGGTGAGGCCGGTGAGGATCTTGTCGTAGTTTGTGAGTGAGTTCATACACATGCCGCTGCAGTAGCTGAATATCAGCTCCTCCTGACTCCGGTAGCCCAGACCCAGGTCAGACACTTTCAGCTGGACGTGTCTCAGTGCACACGCTCTTCCTTTGCCCTTCTCTCTCTCGACACGACTCGGTCTCTTTCTGTCCATCTTGTTACGAAGGAAACCTCTCCGTTTTGGAGATCTCTTGAATCGGTGGGTGAAGGCTGAGTGTGGTGTGGGAAAGCTGTCTGGATGACAGAGGAAAGAGATCTTCCTTCATTTGCATTACAGAAACTATCTGATGTTAAGTAATATGCTAAAACCAGCTACAAAAGCCTTTGAATCTATAGTTTTATATGGAAAGGTGATACTCTGTACATGCTTTGAAGGGGTCACATCATGGAAAAAAAAAAATGAAATCGAAAAAAACTAAAATTTCATTGTTTAAATGAATTTCATGTTTTAAATGAAAACATTTTTCTCACTTTCTGAAGTGTAAACTTCCTCTCCAGAACAAAAAGCCATTTATTGAAAGTTCAAAATAAATGTAACGAAATATAAATGATGAAAAACACGAACTGAAATAAAATAAGTTTGTTGAAGGATTAAATTGAACTAAAACTGAAATAAAAATAAAGCTAAATATAAAAATAAAAATCATAATAAAAATGTCAAAAGCACAATAAAATTACTAAAACTAAAATAAATGTTTTAATTAAAGCTTAAATAGAAATATAAAAAACTAATTAAGATTGACAAAAGCACATAAAGTCAAACTGACATATAAAAATTAATTATAGTTAAATGGATAAATAAAAAACTAATACAAATGTTAAAAGCACAACAAAACCAAATCTAAAATAAAAATAAATAAAAGCTAGAGTATTGAAAAAAATTAAATTGGCAAAACTACTAATTATTTTAAAAGCTAATAAAAACGGAAAACAAAATTACTAACACTCAAAATACATCTCTCTCTCGCTCTCTCTCTCTCTCTCTCTCTCTCTCTCTCTATATATATATATATATATATATATAAACAAATAATTGACAAAAAGCACATAACAAAATTATGACAACTGAAACTAAAATGAAGATGCATTAAAATTGTACATAAACAGTTAGATTAGCTAAAGAGCCTGTTTCATTCTTCGAGTCAGGCCTGTCAGGAAACCTCGGCTCGTGGATCTGGAGGAGGACACACAGGCGCTGATATGACTCGTTCAAGTGCGTTGTACATTGTTTTGACAAACTGTAAAGGTGGTAGTGTTTTGACAGGACGAGTTGAGTGATCAAAGAGCCATAACATGATATCGTTTGCATTCTTCTGACAGCTTTTAGCAACAATACGGCTTTTGTCCACAGAGACCAGATACAATACATGTTCAAATGGAGTCGTAAGCTGATAAACTAGAGTAGTGTGTGTGTGTCTAGTGTCTCACCCAGGTACAATGGGTCACCTGAAACTTCTTTACTTAACCATCACAACAGTATCAGGTGTGTCCCGAAATTATGACACCTGTGTGTGTATTCATGTGACTTTTATATATTTAATAGTAAGAGTCGAATGGCTTCTCCTGACCTGAGTGATGTTTGTATGGTTTTCTCTGTAGGCACTGTCCGGTTGGGTTCGGGACGGAGGACACGCAGCTCAGCGTCAGTGCACAGGCCAGCATTACACCCCAGACCTTCATTTCTCTCTCTCTCTCTCTCTCTCTCTCTCTCTCTCTCCTCAGCTCACAGAGCCTGAGTCAAAACATTCAGAAGAATCTTTAGTTACGGTTTTACACTACAGCCTTCGTAAACTATTTGTTTGTTTAACATTTACTTCATTTCTCCATCAGGCACTTGAAGCTACTGTCAAAAAGGCACTTTATAAATTACATCTGTAATAACAACAACAAATATTTCAGTTAATATAGCTTTCTTATTATTATAATTACTACTACTACTACTATATAGACCCAGAACAACAAACAAACTAGCCTTTCTGAATTATATTTGTAATAATAATACAAATGGGCTATTGTGAAAAACACGCTTTATACATTATATTTGATAATAATAATAAATGATAAGACATATTTAGCTTAATATAGCATTATTATAATTACTATTATTTGTATATAGCCCAGAACCATTTAAAAGTACATCTATCCATTTACTACTTTGAAAAAGGCACTTTCTAATTTATGTTTGTTATTATAATAACTTATAATATTAACCAACTTTCAAAACATTTTGAAGGAACTTTGTAGTTTCTAAAAAAATATAATAGCCACTTGCTCCTGTGAAAAAAATCACTTTCTAAATTTCGTGATTTTTCATAATAATACACCAACGTAATATAGTATTATTATTAGTAGAATAGCCTATAGCCCAAATACAATTCAAAATAATAACTTTTAAAAATAAGCACAATTAGCCACTCACGCTGACAAAAAAATATTTGCAATAATGATTATTATTGATTCTGTAAAACAAAATAAAAAAAGTGCAAAAGATGATCAGACTCACCTGAGCTCAGCTCTGTATATCCGGCCATCAGCACTGATCCCAGAGCTAAAGGTGCTTTCCGAAAACATTTATCATAATAAAAACCGAGCATATTAGATTTCCTTTCATCTGACTCTCATGTTCTTCTGTCAGGGATCCAGCTCACAACATCAAAAATATGAGCCAACATGTTGAATTCTTCCAACATGTCCACTCCTATGACCAGATGTGTAGTTTATGAGTATGAATTGAGGTCCAGTTCATTCCTGCATCAGCGGCGGTGTGATGATGTGATGTGAAGTGCGCCCACTGCGCCGCGCGTGAACCGTTCGCGCGATTTAAACACGTGACCTCGTGAACAGAGCAAACCGACACCTGGATGTTATTTAAACGGGAAAAAACTCGCTACACATAAATATGTCGTATCTCTTTGAATAAAATGTCCTTCTCTCATATCATTTGTTTTAGTCTTTGAAGTTACCCTCCGTCTTGTATTTCGTGCTGAAGACGCAATGCTATTGGCCTGTATATCCATGATGAAGCAACTGTATTAAATTTGCTGTTTTTCATAGTTGTTCGGCAAATATATTTGTATATTAATACTAGTAAAATCATAACTTGTTGCTGAATGGATTTTCAGCGCTCATATGAATGACAAACACTCCCTCTACAGGTCAATAGTCTGCAGTGCAGGGCTTCATTATTACCCGGGTTGACAAAAGAAATGTGAAGAATTTGTGCAAACATGTTCAGAATAATTGAAAAATATTTAAAAATATTTGAGAATAACTTTTTAACCTTTTAAAGACTATATATTTTACATCTAAATAAAAAATGCATCTACAACAAACGTTAATTCATAAAACCTGTATTAATTGAATCAATCTTGTTTAATCTGAACTGTAACATTTACTTAGCTACATAAATGTAAAAAATATAAATATAATTTCTGAGCAGATGAAGGGCTTGAAACACACACACACACACACACACACACACACACACACACACACACACACACACACACACACACACACACACACACACACACACACACACACACACACACTCACACACACATATACATGATGTAGGCCCACAATTCAACAAACTAAATACTACTACTACTACTACTACTAAAACTCATTCACCATTTCGTCAATGTCTAAACTTGAGCAATAAACTGAAAGGCATAGATTATAAGAGATTTTGAAAAAGTTTTAAAATCCTGAATACATTTAAAAAAATACAACTTTTGTATTTGGTCAGATTCTTATTCTTATTATTTTTGAATCAGTAATGTTCATTGCTTAGGTCAGGTTCCAGGCCCAAACTGAGTCTCTATCATTCCGTTATAAGGTATACATGTGATGTAAAGTGTGCTTGTGTCAGATTGTGCATGAGGATGTGATTTATCTATTAAAATTAATAATAAAAAATACACCATCGATTGTCATTCAAAGGAACGTTTGGAACAGTATTGAATAAATAAATGGAATGTTCAACATGGAACTGCTGATAAACGGATGTCGTGAAATCAGCACGGTTGTATTTGACTCCCTCTTCCGGTCAACAATCTGAAGTGCAGGACTTCACTTATTACTCATGACTTATTTACTTATTACATAAGTATCTGTTGTTATCACCAATCTAAACCGCTAGAGGACACTCTATAACAACTACCAGTTTCACCATGCAACAACTTCCCTCTGATGTCATTTCCAGTTAATGTTTTTTTAATATAATATTATATAATATTATAGTAGTGATGAATCAATCTCAGAGTAAGTGTAGGCCATGCTCTCTCCCGCTCTCTCGCTCTCTCTGTGTGTGTGTGTTAGGACTCGTTTGATTTAATTTTGGTATGAATTGCTATGAATAATTATGAATTCAAATCTATGTAGTCTAATTACGCTGAATGAATGTTGTCACTAATTAGACTGGTTAATCATCAAACTTGTTTCAGATCTCCTTTGATTAGCCTGTTAGTAGAGAAAACAATGCAGATAACACAGTGGTGATTTTTTTGATGCAGACATTCAATTTTTATGAAAGAAAATATAAAGATTGCTTTGAATCTGACAGTTTATGAATTCCTCAATTTCCGGCAGAACAAAGCTGGAGATTCCTCATATCCTCAAAGAGAAGACATATAAGAACAGGACAGCTGTTTCTATCTATCTATCCATCTATCTATCTATCTATCCATCTATCTATCTATCTATCTATCTATCTATCTATCTATCTATCTATCTATCTATCTATCTATCTATCTATCTATCTATCCATCTATCCATCTATCCATCTGTCTATCCATCCATCTATCCATCTGTCTATCCATCCATCTATCCATCTATCTATCCATCTATCCATCCATCTATCCATCTATCCATCTATCTATCCATCTATCCATCTTGACAGACTTGCGGTTTCTGTTGTGTAAATATCATCGATCATGTCATTTTCAAAATTCGTAGCTTTAAAAAGTGTCTATAGCGTTTTTGTCAATCTGAATTTTTCTCTCAGAAATACGTTTCGTCTGCAGAACAGCAGGTTGTTCAGCAGGTTTGTAGTACTTGTACTTCAGTCCACCACAGCCTCATTTTCATTCCTGTCAAAAAGGACACGGCGCTACCTTGACTAAGGTCTATACGTCATTTAGTCTTAACTTCTGGTTATTCACATTTAATCCCCGCCATAAAGCAGGCATATTAAAAATGCCCATTCATCACCCTCCTCTACCTCTCAAACTTCCCCCGGTCATCCTTCAGTCTGCTGTAGTATTTTATCGACCAGTCTCCTGTGTTGCTATATTGGTCAGAGTAACTGAAGCGAGCTCAAGTCCCCATCTGTGTAGATTAGACCATTATCCTCTTAACTCCGAGTGTCTCTGCCTTCTCTCCTCACTGCTTCGCTCAAAAACGCTCTCACATAAGAAGAAACTTGAAGTCTGGGGCTGATTCGCGGACTTCGGGCAGCTGCTGTGGCGCTCCGTGGATGCTGAAGTTGTTCAGAGTTGTTCGCGGGTGTCTGGGCTCCTGTGGGGCCGCGCACGAGGAGCGTGTCTGATCTTCAGCAGACAGTAATCGCATCAGACCGGCTTCACAGTGCATACAAAGACCTGCAGCAGTCTGGATCGAAAAAAACGCCTTCTCAAGGGGTTTGAAATGAGGAATAGCTGCATTTGAAACTCAGATTGACGCGATCGGGATCTCAGAATCATAAAGGACTGAAAATGCGCCTCCAGAAGGGTGTGATGGTGCTTCTTGCATTGGTGTGGATGTGTGATTTCGCTCTTTGTGCAAGAAAGTCTAGTGCACGCAAGTCAGGTGAGTGTCATTTTCATTGCTCATCTTTTTTTATAAACATTTTGTCGTATTTTTTATTCTGATTATTTGGGATTGCATAAAGTGACCTTAACAAACTGGACGCACTTGAACATGTCTGATGGTCTGATGGTATTCAACAAAATAACAAATTATTTCATCTTCAAGTCAAATCAAGTCATTTCTCCCCGTCTTCACACTTTAGAACTGTTTAGCTGATCATTTAAACAGGCCTTTTTAGCTGCATGTTTTGGTTCAGAAGCTTGTCCTTCTTTAAAATCAATGATATTTGTTTCTCCAATGCAATGACATTCACACATTGTTAAGCATGCATTTGGTTTCTAAATACTTTTTGGAGCCTAGATGTGCCATAATCCACTTGATGCATGCAGGACGAATCTGGGGTCACAGTCACACGGCAGGGTCATATAACCTCTGGACGATCTCATGCCCAAAACCCATGGCCAACAATTTAGAGTAATGAAAACCATCAGTCATTTCAGATAAACAGGCCCTCTGATAACTGACACTTTCGATGAAATGCTGCAAATTGGTGCTTGTCCCTTTGGTACCCTTGGGTATATGGGAAAACTTAACCTTAATGCGCTTTTTAGTGGTATATAGCCAAGGAACTGGGAACTAGATTTACTTTGGTGGTCTTGATTTATTGAAAGACTAACACATTGAAGTGTATAGTAGTCACATACACTTTAATCTGTTAGTGTAGACTAGTATAGACAGGTTTGGGCCAGAGCAGGGGTCAGTCATCATTTCATATTAGATCTTGAGGTTACTGCCCAACCGTTACCTCTTTCTTTTATGCAAGTGGACGGATAGAAAGAGCAGAAGTGGTACTTGCTGGACTATTAGAGATGCAATTTCCTTAAGTTTAATTGCATCATCTGTTGGAAAAGATATTTGCCTGGAGCCTTTTCACTTTAGTTTGTATTGACTCAGAGTTGTTAATGAAAATTAGACATTTTTGGTCTGAAGGGTCTTTTAAAACTTTTCTTACCGTCTCACACACACTTAAACATCAATTCCAATTTTGTTACTCAGTTTTCTGTTGCCTAAAAAATCCATACTTTAATGATATCTACATCTTTCTGGGTTGCTCTCAAATTAAAGATGCTGTTAAATCAAATCTGGTGTATTGTGGCTTTAGTTCGTGTCTGTAGCTTTGGGTCCATCTATATAATTGTGTGCTGCTCAAAGTAAAAAAAATATATATATATATATAGGCTATATATATATAAATATAAAAAAGAATATCTCTCTCCATAGTAGGAGGTGCTTCTGGCTAGCAACTGAAAGCTGTAAATCATATGTTGTTCAGAAAATGCTGTAAATAAATACTGTGAAAACTGTTTACATTTTCTAGTATGCACACAGTAAAATATTAAATGAGCTACTGAATTCCCAAAATAAATAATAGCTACAAAGTATGTTACAATGCAAGTCAATGCAAAGCTTTCAACTTCAACCTCCATTTTTAGTGTGATGTATAAACCACAAGTAATCACAACTTTGACGTTTACCACCTCTTTTTGAATCATTTGGTCTGACTCACAAACATTATTTCATAGAACATTTTTATTAAAAATGCAAAGTAATTTTATTTCAAAGCAACTTTATTTCCAATGTGCAATATCATGAGGACAGCAATATAGCATACTACTAATTGATGTAATGAAATCTTACTTGCAGTTTCTAACACTGTATACAGAGTATTCAGTAAGAAGCTATGGTTCACAGCTGTGATGTAAACTAAAGATTATGGACTATTTTAAATAAAGAGATAAGCCATTCCACATTGCCTGTACCAACTTCCTGTTAAGTAGATATAACTAGGAAGGAAAGCTGCATTTATCAAGCAATTTCACATGGTTTTCAAGGAAATTCATTTATTTATATATATATATATATATATACACACACACAGACACACACACTGGCCCCTTTATTTGGTACACCTTGCTAGTACCGGGGGTCCAGTGCCTTAATTCTTCGTGGCATAGATTCAACAAGGTGTTGGAAACATTCCTCAGTGATTTTGGTCATATTGACATGATAACATCACACAGTTGCTGCAGATTTGTCGGCTGCACATCCATGATGTAAATCTCCCGTTCCACCACATCCCAAAGGTGCTCTATTGGATTGAGATCTGGTGACTGTGGAGGACATTTGAGTAAAGTGAACTCATTGTCATGTTCAAGAAACCAGTCTGAGATGATTTGAGCTTTGTGACATGGTGCATTATCCTGCTGGAAGTACATCAGAAGATGTGTACACTGTAGTCATAAAGGGATGGACATGGTCAGCAACAATACTCCGGTAGACTGTGGCGTTTAAACGATGCTCAATTGGTACTAAGTGTGCCAAGAAAATACCCCCCACATCATCACACCACCACCACCAGCCTGAACCGCTGAGACAAGGCAGGATGGATCCATGCTTTCATGTTCTTTACGCCAAATTCTGACCCTACATCTGAATGTTGCAGCAGAAATCAAGACTCATCAGACCAGGCAACGTTTTTCCAATCTTATATTGTTCTGTTGTTAATGTTCTATCCAGTTTTGGTGAAGCCTGTGTGAATTGTAGCCTCCGTGTCCTGTTCTTATCTGACAGGAGCGGCACCCGGTGTGGTCTTCTGCTGCTGTAGTCCATCTGCTTCAGGGTTCGATGTGCTGTGTGTTCAGAGATGGTATTCTGCATATATTAGTTGTAACGAGTGTTTATTTGAGTTACTGTTGTCTTTCTATCATCTCTAACCAGTCTGTCCATTCTCCTCTGACCTCTGACATCAACAAGACATTTTCATCCACACAACTGCCACTCACTGGATATTTTCTCTTTTTCAGAGCATTCTCTGTAAACTCTAGAGATGGTTGTGTGTGAAAATCCCAGTAGATCAGCAGTGTTTGAAATACTCAGACCACCAACAACCATCCCACGTTCAAATCACTTAAATCCTCTTTTCTTCCCCGTTCCTGATGCTCGATTTGAACTTCAGCAAGTCGTCTTCACCACATCTAGTTGCTGCCTTGTGATCGGCTGATTAGCCATTTGTGTTACCAAGCAATTGAACAGGTGTACCTAATAAAGTGGCCAGTGAGTGTATATTACTACTTTAAAAAAAAATACAATTACTATTTCCTCACTGTTGTATTTGAACTTGTTCCTCTAAATAATGCAACATGAAAAAAACTTTAGTATATGAATTGCTCACGTGTGAAAGGCTCATTATTTGACATCATTTCCAGATCGCCTTCCATGTTGCTCTATTACATTTGTTAGGACTCTGTGTACTTGAGATCATTATTTCACATAATGTATTGCTGTATTTTTACTTATAGTGCAGCATGATTTGATTTTTGAGCTCCATAACATGCATTGTTTCATGTTTTCAAATTAGTTTCAGACTGGTTTGTTGGTTTAGATTCAGAAAAACACCTGCATCTCACAAGATCACATGGAACGTAATATCATCAAAGAGTTGTATTACTCATACTCAGTCAAATGACTTATGTCTCTAATGACTATACAAATCTGTAAAGTAAATGTTTGATGTGTGTTTATTTTGTGAGAAAGCAAATGATCTGAAAGGAGAGAGGGAAGTGTGTTTGGAAATAAATGGGTCTTTAATGCACCTTATGAATGTGTCGGGATGAGATGATGATGGGCTAATGTAATGGAAACCATAGATGCAATATTCCTATATCTGTGTTGGTAGATGAAGCCAAAATAAGAGCAAGTTTTGTCTTTGAACTTGCAGTGGCTGCATGTTTCACTGGCCATCAGACAGGACGATCGTGTTGTTGTCTTCCTGTGACGAGAGCTGTAGAGACATTCACACACACTGAACTGTCCATCAGCGCTGTAGGCATCAACTTTTACTATGAGAGAGAGAATTTAGGAATGACCTTGTCCACATGCATCATCTGTAATCCATCTAAAATCGGTCTGTTTCTGTTTCTTCATTTTGTTCTTTCTTGTTATGACCTTTCAAATAGGAATAGTTCATCCAAAAATGAAAATAAGCTGAAAATGTATTCAATCTCAGGCAATAGATGTAGATGAGTTTGTTTCTTCATCAGATTTGGAAAAATGTAGCATTACATCACTTGATCCTCTGCAGTGAATGGGTGCCGTCAGAATGAGAGTCCAAACAGCTGATAAAACATCACAATAATCCACAAGCAATCCAAATCACTCCAGTCAAATCTCAAAATGCGAAAAGCTACATGTTTCTAAGAATAAAATCCATCTTTAATGCGTTTTAACTTTAGACTGCCACTTCTGGCTAAAATATCAGTCCATAAAATTGCTGAATGAAAAAGTCTTTCTCACCTCAAAATCCACCTACACTATTTTGGACTGTTTATAAACGGAGCTTGATCTGTGCATATCTCGCTCCTGATTCAGACCAGATTACTTTTTCATTGGAGGAAGCGATATTATGGATAGAGGGTTTTCAAAGTGCCATATAAAAACCATTTTAGGTATAAAAAACATTGATCATCTTTAGTGTGAAGAACATTTTAATATTCTAAACAATCTTTTTTGTCCAATAGAAAGCTTCTATGGATGTTAAAGATTCTTCATGAAATCATAGATTCTGAGAAAGTACCTTTATAAACAAATGAATGGTAAAATGTTGTTTCCTGTTGTTGCTGTCAGAGAGGTTGAGTCCACCGCTGGACATTCAGCTGGAGACGGTGAACTGCACAGCATTCAGTGTCCGGTGGAAAATGCCCCGTAGACACGTCAGCACTATCACTGGCTACAAGGTACAAATCCTTCCATCTTTGTAAATCATAAAAAAGAGTGCCTCTCTTCTAATTGCATAATACTATTGTAGTTTTTATTAATATTTTCAATTTTTAGATTTTATTTGTGTGTAATTTTTATTTGAGTCTTAGTTGTTTTAGTACAGGGTGGTTCAAACTCGTTCCTGGAGGGCCGGTGTCCTGCAGAGTTTAGCTCCAACTTGCCTCGACACACCTGCAGGGAAGCTTCTAGTATGCCTAGTAAGAGCTTGATTAGCTGCTTCAGGTGTGTTTAATTAGGCTTGGAGCTAAACTCTGCAGGACACCGGCCCTCCAGGACCGAACTTGGACAGCCCTGTC
>QVTF01008180.1:0-24555 GCA_003573665.1 Oxygymnocypris stewartii
ACCCACACACCACACCCCCCCACCCCCACCCACCCCCCCCCACCCCCCCCCCCCCCCCCCCCCCCCCCCCCCCCCCCCCCCCCCCCCCCCCCCCCCCCCCCCCCCCCCCCCCCCCCCCCCCCCCCCCCCCCCCCCACACACACACACACTAAATTCTCATTACTGTAATGTATCCAGGTGTCTGTTTTACATTTGAAGGTTCATTTTGTTTTGTAGTTCTCATCTTCAGTGGTAATTCGCATTATAGATTTCAAAATAAGAGTTACACAGCACACCCTGCCATCGTGCAGTCCTTTTTTTATGCTGTTATGAAATTAATTATGAAAGTAGATGATGGATCTCACACACTCAAATATCTTCCAGACTCTTTAGTAAAGTCGATTGAGAAACACAAATGTTTTGACGTGCACAGACTTAATATTATACAGTGCTCAGCGTAAATGAGTACACCCCCTTTAAAAAGTAACATTTTAAACAATATCTCAATGAACACAAAAACATTTTCCAAAATGTTGACAAGACTAAGTTTTATATAACATCTGTTTAACTTATAACATGAAAGTAAGGTTAATAATATAACTTAAACAACATTTTCAGTTTTACTCAAATTAGGGTGATGCAAAAATGAGTACACCCCACTGAAAGTCTCTGGAGCAAAGCAAAATTTTAGACTACAAATGTCTAATGTAACAAGAATTCAACCACAGGTGAGTCTAATTATTCATTACACAGGTGACAGTTGACTATAAAAGGGTGTTACTTAAAGAAAACCCCTTCCCATTTCATGCTGTCAGCAATGGCACCACATGGAAGAGAAATGTCACAAGAAAAATAATTTCTTTACACAAGAAAGGTGAAGGCTACAAGAAGATCAGCAAAGCTTTAGTATTAGTATTCAGTCAGAATACTGTAGCAAAAGTGGTACAAACATTTAAAAAAGATGGAACTGCAACCATCTCACAGAGACGTCCAGGTCGTCCACGGAAGTTAAAACCTCGTCAGGAGCGTCTTCTGATGAGAAGGGTTCAAGAAAATCGACATGCAAGTTCACTGCAGTTATCTAAAGAAGTAGAAAGCCAAACTGGGGTGACTATTTCCTGTGACACAATACGGCGTACACTGCAGAGGAATGGCATGAATGGGTGCCGTCCACGAAAGAAGCCTCTCCTAAAGCCCAGGCACAAAAAAGCCCGCCTAGAGTTTGGGGGCCCATGCTGACAAAGATGAAGACTACTGGGAATCTATACTCTGGAGCGATGAGACCAAGATAAATGTTTTTGGAACTAATGGCTTCAAAACTGTATGGCGTCGCAAAGGTGAGGAATACAAAGAAAAATGCATGGTGCCTACAGTGGAAACATGGTGGTGGCAGTGTCCTTATGTGGGGCTGCATGAGTGCTGCTGGTGTCAGGGAGCTGCATTTCATTGATGGCATCATGAATTCACAAATGTACTGCTCTATACTGAAAGAGAAGATGCTACCATCACTCCGTGCCCTTGGTCGTCGTGCACTTTTCCAACATGACAATGATCCTAAACACACATCTAAGGCCACTGTTGGATTTCTGAAGAAGAACAGGGTGAAAGTGATTCAGTGGCCAAGTATGTCTCCTGATCTGAACCCAATCGAACACCTATGGGGAATTCTGAAGAGACAAGTTGAGCATCACTCTCCATCCAGCATCCAATCTCTAAAAGAGGTCATTCTTGAAGAATGGAAAAAGACAGATCTGGCAAAATGTCACCAACTTGTTCATTCCATGCCTAGAAGACTTGGTGCTGTCATTAAAAACCATTGAGGCCATACAAAGTACTAGATTTAGTAGTGTTTTGTTGTGGGTGTACTCATTTTTGCATCACCCTAATTTGAGTAAAACTGAAAAATGTTGTTCTCTAAGTTATATTATTAACCTTACTTTCATGTTATAAGTTAAACAGATGTTATATTAAACTTAGTCTTCTCAACATTTTGGAAAATGTTTTTGTGTTCATTGAGATATTGTTTAAAATTTTACTTTTCAAAGGGGGTGTACTCATTTACGCTGAGCACTGTATATGCATGTTATTGTATGCGCTATGTATGATTTTTTGCATTTATAAATGCCAGTTATTTGTAGGGTTATATTGCCTACTTGATGCTTATTATTTACATTTAGTAATTTAGCAGATGCTTTTATCCAACGCGACTTACAAATGAGGACATTAGAAGTAGGGGTCGACCGATATGTTAGGGCCGATGCCGATACCGATTATTACAGATCAAGTAGACCGAGAACCGATATACGTGTCTGTGTGTGTAAAAATTAAAATTAATGCCAAAATTAATAATAACAAGAGCTCTGACAAAAAACGTTCTTTAAATGCTTTTAAACATGTCTTTAATTCTGAAAACTGTTAATAACAACAACATTAAATAAACAGTAATATTAATAATAACATAAGTACAGAGATCACCCAGAAGCATTCTGTAAACATTTTGTAAAACTTAAAGTCAATGTATTTAGCGTATTGTGTGATTATTCTCAACAAAAGTTATAATAATTGTTGTAGTTGTATTACGTATATTCTACTGCACCACAGTAATATATTCGGCTAAACCGAACTTATATTTTGACAGGTTGCCATGAGGACCTTTTAAGTTTCTGTAGCCTATGTATATATGATATGACGATTGTTTTACTCAAATGAAACGGTCAAATGCTCATGAAGTGACTCTCCGAGCAGTTCTGGGGATGTTGTTCATGTATTTATGTCCTCATTTAGTGAGACGGCAGATGCTGAAAACACCGCGAGCTTCACACGCTCTTCATGTATGTGTGCAGTAAATGAAACCGCACGTCTGTCATTCATTAACAGAGATGCAGAACATGCAGGATTCATATTTAAATAGTGTTTTTGCAGCTTAATATTTATAGATACTAGTCCATAGCGCGAGTCGATTTAAGTGTACTGACCTACTTTTAATTAATTCATCCAAACTTCGACACATTCCATGACATTCCGCGTTATACGGTAAATTCCATTATATGACTGCATTCCGCGATTCCGCCCGCATTTTCCGCATCACGGACATCATAGGTTATATTGAGGTGTTTTGCAACTTCAGTGTAGTTGATTGTGATTTATTGCAACTTCAGCAACGTCTGCTGCTGCCTTACCTTTGAGAGACAACTGATGCGTGATCACTGACGCAGCTCCAGTTAGCAAGTGCTTTCGGTGTGAGACTGCCTTCAGTTTTCCGCGTTGATTGGTCGGACTCGTGACTCTACATATCAGATGAGCGGTGGGCGGAGATTGCTCTATACAGAGTGTTGAGCTCAGACAGGCTGCATCGAGCCAAACATTAAATCATTTCACCTGTATTATTTATTCACCAATAAATAATGTCACCTGTAAATAGTATGTTTGTTTGCATAATAATAAAGAAAATAAAAATTATCGGCAAATCTGTTTTGAAAATGGCCGATATCGATAATCGTAAAAATGCTTAATATCGGCGCCGATAATCGGTCAACCCCTAATTAGAAGCAATCAAAATCAACAAAAGAGCAATAATATGCAAGCGCTATGACAAGTCTCTGTTATCCTAACACAGTACACATAAGTGTTTTTCGTAGTTTTCTTCTATATCTGAAGAAAACAAGTAGATAGAATAAAAAAGAAAGCCGGTGTTAGAGGGTCAGATAGATCAAATATAATTAAAATAGAGAGTGCTAGAGTTAGAGGGTCCAATAAAGATGGGGATGTGATTTTAGCCGTTTCTTGAAGATGGGTTAGGATTCAGCTGCTCGGATTAAATTAGGCAGGTTATTTCACCAGGTGGGAACAGTTAATGAAAAAGTCAGTGAAAGTGATTTTGTGCCTCTTTGGGATGTACAATAATGCGTCGTTCAAGCTTCTAGAGGGCACATAGGACTGAAGTAGTGAATGTAGCTAAATGGGTGCAGAGCCAGTGGTATTATTATTATTATTGGGTGCATTTTGTAATGTTTTGTAAGATTCACTTTGAAACATAATGACTCAATGAAAACAATACCGTAAAGCCCTCATAGAGGAGTTTGTTTGTGTGTCAGATTGTTCTTTTAGCCTGCCAAATGGAGAATTTAGCGTTCATTGTTCAGTACGTGGCTGTAAACTGTAAACTGAATGAGCTCCTTTGAGAGCCATTGTCAGATTGTTTCCTTCCTGTGAATGGTAAAATCACTGAAGTGTTTGTAGAGTCCTTGCCCTCTCTTTGATGTGGTCTATGAACAGAATGAGACAGAATAATTGGCTGATGAGATTTTGTTTAGGCTCTTTCAGAGAAATCATGTCTTTGATTTTCTTCTGGACATTTTGAGTTGATGAGTACACAAAGACATTTTCACACAGTTCAAGAAAGGTTGTTGTCTTTTTTTGCTATGATTATGCTTATAGTTTTTGAATCAAATGAAACCCTAACTTTGATTATTCAACTTTGGCACTTAATTTGTCCCACATCCAGTTGTGCTACAGATATAGTTCGCTCAATACAATTGACATGTTCTGGAAGTTTACCCTCAGGCCATCCAAGATGTAGATGAGTTTGTTTATTCATGGGAACAGATTTGGTAAAGTTCAGCATTTCATCACTTGCTCACCAATGGATCATCTGCAGTGAATGGGTGCCGTCAGAATGAGAGTCCAAACTGGTGATAAAAACATCATGATTATGCAAACCATTCCAGTCCATCAATTAACATCTTGTGAAGTGAAAATGTTATGTGTTGTAAGATACAAATCAATCAATAACACAGGTTTTTATCTTAAAACTGTTGCTTCTGGCTAAAAATATGAGCCTTCTATCCATAATATTGCTTAAAGTTTTCTCTTGTGAATCAAAAATATATATACACACACACACACAAGCTGCTTTGTGAAAACAGTTCTGAACAAATATGTTGGTGGATTTTGATGTGAGCAGACAACACAAGTTGAACTTTTTCACTGGACGATGAACTTGTATTTTAGCCAGAAGCAACCGTTTTAAGTTACGAACATTGTAACGGTGGACATGTTTCTTACAAACACTCAGCTTTTCACTTTACAAGACGTTAATTGATGGACTGGAGTGGTGTGGATTATTATGATGTTTGGACTCTCATTCTGACGGCACCTATTCACTTCATTTCTCCACCTCTGTTCTGAAGAAAAATCGTCTACATGTTGGATGACCTGAGAGTGATTACAATGTCATACGATTTCCTCTTTTGTGAACTGTTCCTTTAATGATCCCTCAAATCGTGTTGCTTGTTGCAAACGATTAGGCTTAGACTTACAACACATTTCACCTGGTGGACAATATAAAGGGTGGTCAAAATCCCTTACTTGCTTTGAGGGAGGGACACATGCATATATAGAGAGACTAAAATATCAGACCTTTATATAGAAGGTTTATTTGACGTGGCCAAGAAAGCAACCACAAAACTCTCCGAGCACCATAGTAACAAGCATAGAAACACCTTGCCATTGTGAAAGCAAGATTTCCACAGACAAGCACCACTTGCATATTAGTAAGACATTTAAAATCTTCATTTTTATTACAGGATTTTTTTTGCATCTGGAGGCTTTTTAATGAGTCAACCTGCAGAGACTTCGAAAATGCTTGCCTTTTAAATTCCCCTGGATTTCGCATTTACAACATCAGCAGGGTGCAGAACAGCAGTAGAGTCATTTAGATGTCCAAAATGATATATATATGGCATATATACTTATAAGTCTATGCTCGTATACATATGAGATTATCAGCATTGGCTAGTAATTAGCCCTGACATTTATAAATGAAATACTAGGCAAAAAATGTAGTAACATTTTATTCTCACCTTGCCAGGCCTGTCAGTAAGGGCAATTAAACCTCATTTCCCCGTTGCTCTCATCTCAGACTCATTATGCTGTTTGACAGGAATATGGCCATCCAGACAGACCCAGTCAGTCCCCTCAAACCTTAGCTGAAAAAAAGGAAATCTTTTTGATTGGCATTTACTGCTGTAATTCACATCTGCAGAGCTACTGTTCACAGGCAGGAGTTACGGCAAAGACAGGAAATTATGCAACGGAGACCTTCAAACTCAACCCGTGACTGAGAACCCAAGAGCTTGCAGGGACAAAACACGAGTTGGTGGTCGTGACATTTACAAAATGAAAAAATCCCTCCGAGCCTTTTATTCTCAGAGAAACACTGAGTGAGAGGAATGATTAATTCGGCTCACTGTCTCCATGTGACAGCATGCAGTACTCATTTCACTCTCCAGGCAGGGAGCTGATTGTTTGGAGCTTGTTTTAGAGGTGTTGACGGCATTTTTAACAGTACGGTTTCTGTTTGCAGAAAAATAAGTGCCCGACTAGAAATGCCACTACCTCCCACTGTTTCTGAAGCACTTGCTCATGCAAAATTCTGACTCAAGAACAAAATATGAAAGTGTATTTTAAAGTGGAGGATGTTTTCAGAACTGATTTTGACTGGGAAATCTGCAGAATTCTTCTGAACCTTTTTTCCTCTTGACAATTGTATTTTTTAAGGTGAGTTTTTTTTCTTTTTCTGGTGATGTTGGCACAGTCCTTGAAGTGGAAGATGCCTTTTTGACCCCATGTAAAAGTTTTGATAACTTTTAGTGTTAACAAGTTTGTCAAGGGCAAATTTACAGCATGATACTTTATTTTAAATGATACTAAGTAAAAAAAAATCCATATAGGACTTTTGACATGCATTTTCACAAACGCTTGACATGAACCTGTTCCTCCTGCTATTTATGCAAAGGTGTATAAGTGCAACTGAAAGGAGGACCAAAGTACTTCATTTAAATGTACAGTAGGCGATTTTGGAAAGGCTAGCAATAGCAATCTAGCATTGAAAGCATAAGAACCCACCCTCCCTGCAAATCACTCTCCAAAGCCACGCCGCCTCAAAAAATATGAACTTGCTCTGGCAGACCAGAGGCTAACACAATGAATGCAACACTGTCAGATTACCTCATGTCTCGTTCACTGTTGAGAGAACCTGCGACCACAGAAGTTTGAGAAGCACTGCACTAGAGCATCGCTTCATTCAGACACAGTGGAAGATCTGATAATAATCAGGGGTCAAGTCTGGAAGATGTTGATGCTAGAGAGAGTGTGGTCAGCTGGTTTAGCCGAGGCCAAAGATCAAGAAGGACAAACTACAGGAGTTGGCCATCCGAGGGGCATGTGACTGCAATGGAGGATAGTCCATAAGACATTGAGCCATGAGATGTTCAGTTTGACAGTGCAAAAAGTTAGTCTAGAGCCCTGTGTAAGATATTTTGAATAAGTGTTGCTTGAGATGCTGTTTTTTAAAATGACATCAGACGGTCTGAATCAGACTCTTTCTTCTGATAAACTGCAGCATGAACAACGACGTGCAAGTGCAACTTCTCATTGCAAACTAAACTGAAGCGTCGGGAAACATTCAATACCATATAAAGTGTATACACAGACTATACTACACAGAGCACTGCTGGCATGCATGTACAAATCAACGTTTTAAAAAGTGTCCCTGCCGTGCAACATATCTTACGGTACTACCATATGGACGATACTACCGTTTAAAAAATGCAATGGCACCGCAGGTATTTTTAAGCTTTAGTATCGCGATACTACCGTAGCACCGGTGTATTGTGCAACCCTAACTTAAACTACTTCAGTCTGTGTGCATTGAATTTATTTAATATACGAGTTTCACAATATGAGTTGAATTACTGAAATGACAATGGAAATTAGGGTTGTGACGGTGAGGAAATTTTCCCACCGGTTAATCGACCTGATGTCACACCGGTTATAACGGTATTACCGTGGGGGGGGGGGTCGTTTGTTTTCCCTCTTTTCCTCAGGTTTTAAATAAGCCTGTAAGTGCCGTGCGCGTTTTACTTTGAATTTAAAATCAGCAGCAATTCTGCGTCAAGCAGTGTTTAAATAAAATCAAAATCTGCAAATACTGTGGAACCAAATAAATGAGAAACTAATGTTTTTAAAAAAAAAACATCACATAGATCAGGAAAGCCCAATAGATCGATCAAGAAGGCAATGCTGGAGGATCCCCCTTTAGGTCAGTGTTTCTCAACCAGGGGGCGAGAGATAAAACTACAATATAATATATTCACTAATATTATGACTCGCATGTTAAGTCATGTAAAAAAATATATAGCCTATAAATAAATAACAGTAGCACCTCTCTACGTATTCTGTGTTTCGGAGAAGCAAAACTTCTCATCGTGTGTTAGGCTAATACAGACTGAACGGTAGCTAAGAGCAGCTGTGAGCACATGATACGCAAACTACTGCTCTCGGATGGATAAAAGAAGCCAGTGTCACACTAATAGCCTAAAGTTTTGATGGACGACTATTGTAATCAGGGTAAAGATGATTACAGTGACATGATCGTGCATTAGGCGTGCGTTATGTCCGTTATAAATGATGCGCAAACAACCGTGTATGTGCACTCTCGATCACTATAACATCATATTTCTTGAAGTTTGTGAGGATCAGTGGTGTTTATGTGCATTATGTTACAGAGGAACTACTGATGGCGTCGTGAATAGTGAATAATATTAAATATTGTATTTATTATTATTAAATTAATGCAATATAAAGATACATCCCAACAAGCCTTTTTAATTATTTATTTGATTTAATATTTATTTTATCATTTATTTACTTTTCACTTGGTAGATATCGGTGAGTTTTCTCCTTGACTTAGATTAATGTCAGACTCAGAACAGGCTAAAAACGGGCGCTTTTACATTTCGTTTCGAAACTCTTCCGCATCGTCTTGTCAGTGTCACCTCACTCTTCTTGTCTGTGTCACCTCACTCTTCTTGTCTGTGTCACCTCACTCTTCTTGTCTGTGTCACCTCACTCTTCTTGTCTGTGTCACCTCACTCTTCTTGTCTGTGCACCTCACTCTTCTTGTCTGTGTCACCTCACTCTTCTTGTCTGTGTCACCTCACTCTTCTTGTCTGTGTCACCTCACTCTTCTTGTCTGTGTCACCTCACTCTTCTTGTCAGTGTCACCTCACTCTTCTTGTCTGTGTCACCTCACTCTTCTTGTCTGTCTCCTCACTCTTCTTGTCTGTGTCACCTCACTCTTCTTGTCTGTGTCACCTCACTCTTCTTGTCTGTGTCACCTCACTCTTCTTGTCTGTGCCCTCACTCTTCTTGTCTGTGTCACCTCACTCTTCTTGTCTGTGTCACCTCACTCTTCTTGTCAGTGTCACCTCACTCTTCTTGTCTGTCACCTCACTCTTCTTGTCAGTGTCACCTCACTCTTCTTGTCAGTCTCCTCACTCTTCTTGTCAGTGTCACCTCACTCTTCTTATCAGTCATCTCTCTTCACGTGATAAATTAAATCTGATCTGTGATGTAGAGGTCTGCGCGGGACTATTTTAGGTTTTATTCCGCACCCACCCGCTCCTGCGATATATTCACTGTTTCTTCACATTCTGATGAAAGGCCAACAAATAAAAGTTTAGTCTGCACAAAATTGTATTTATTTTATTCGTCTTGTCAAGAGTCTTGAATTTATTGACAGAAAAATGTCAATGACATTTTGCTGCCACCACAGAATAAAGTGTCACAGAGAGAAAAAAAAGTTATATAAAAATGTTAATCCTTATTTGTATTTGTTTTGTCAGGATATAATTAGTTCATGCTAACATTCAGCCTACAACACAATAGGAAAAAAATGTAGGTTTAGCCTAATAGCTATTTTATTATTCTTATCAAAATACTAAATTAATTTAACATCTTGCTGTTAACACAGTGAAAGGTGCGGCAGAGAAAAATAAATTAATTTGACACAGTCTGTCATTTAAAATGATAGTATAAGCATGATACAAAAAAAGAAAAAGGAAAGACGAGTTGAACGTGCTTCAAGGACAGCGCATCATCGCATTCACGCTTTGCTCCATCCTTATTCTGCTCCGTCACTCATCACAACCTGTCTGTTCTATTTGAGAGTCGTATATTATATCTGCTAACCTGCTCTGAGCATCGTTACACATGCTGTGCTCAGACCCTGCAAATAAAACGAAGCACTGGTTCATGCGTGCAACGCGTGCATAACGGTCCGAGTGCAGGCTGTACCGGTGCTCGATAAGAATAAAGCAGATATACTGTTCTGAAAGGACCTCGGGAACGGGATAATGTTAGACCCATCGCTCCAGTTCAAATTGCACCAGAGTTACCGACCGCTACCACGTTATATTCAGGAAATGAATCCTGCGGCGCAAGAAATCTGGTCGGGACAGCCGCGCAATGCAGACCTAGACTGCTGTGATGTACCGTTGTCGTTCGTTCGGTGCGCTGCATTGAGCAGACGCGTTCAGTTTTAATTGTAGTGTCCTAACTGAACGAAATAATTTGTATTACTATAAAAAAATCTAAACGACGGTGCTGCGGTGGGCAAGTGACGTAACGGTGTTGCGGCTTAACACCGGTATCACCGTCTATCGCGGCAAGCCTAATGGAAATGCAGCACTAGAATGATAATTGGGCAAAAGACCATTCTGTCATCTAAGCTCAAACCTCTCTCACTTTCTCACATCCTTATCAAGCCTTGCTCTTATTGGAACCTGAGAACATAATCAAATTAGACCAAATATTTAGTGAACAAGCATGTGAAAGGGGCAGACCATTAGTAGAGTTTTGTGAATGCCTGGCGTTCTGGTTCTGCGAAAACCCAAGGAGCTTTCTTAAGGCTCGGATTCCATGTGGGCCTGGTTATTTTGTCCCATTCATTGTAATTCATTGAGCTACATACTGAGGAGCTCTTAGGAAGTGTTTATTATGAAAAGGACAACGTGCTTGTACGAATACATGAAAAGAATAATAAGCGACTGAAAGAGACAGACCTCTTGAAAAGTGATAAGGCCGGTCTGTTTATGCCACGGACTCATGGCTGCTTGAGAAAATAAAGCCCGTCTCGCTGACTCGGTTCAGCCTGCAGCGAGCATTTCTAGGTAGGGGTCGACCGATATGTGTTTTTCAGGGCCGATACCGATACCGATTATTACAGATCAAGTAGACCGATAACCGATATTTTGAACCGATATACGTGTCTGGTGTAAAAATTAAAATGAATGCCAAAATTAATAATAACAAGAGCTCTGACAAAAAAACGTTCTTTAAATGCTTTTAAACATGTCTTTAATTCTGAAAACTGTTAATAACAACAACATTAATAAACAGTAATATTAATAATAACATAAGTACAGAGATCACCCAGAAGCATTCTGTAAACATTTTGTAAAACTTAAAGTAAACGTATTTAGCGTATTGTGTGATTATTCTCAACAAAAGTTGTAATAATTGTTGTAGTTGTATTACGTATACAGTAATATATTCAGCTAAACCGAACTTATATTTTGACAGGTTGCCATGAGGACCATTTAAGTTTCTGTAGCCTATGTATATATGATATGACGATCGTTTTACTCAAATGAAACGGTCAAATGCTCATGAAGTGACTCTGCGAGCAGTTCTGGGGATGTTGTTCATGTATTGATGTCCTCATTTAGTGAGACGGCAGATTCTGAATTCACTGCGAGCATCACGCGCTTCAGTATGTATGTGTGCAGTAAATGAAACCGCACGTCTGTGTCATTCATTAACAGAGATGCAGAACATGCAGGATTCATATTTAAAGTGTTTTTGCGGCTTAATATTTATAGATACTAGTCCATAGCACGAGTCGATTTAAGTGTACTGACCTCCTTTTGATTAATTCATCCAAACTTCGACACATTCCGTGACATTCCGCGTTATACGGTAAATTCCATTATATGACTGCATTCCGCGATTCCGCCGCATTTTCCGCATCGCGGACATCATAGTGGATTGTGATTTATTGCAACTTCAGCAACGTCTGCTGCTGCCTACCTTTGAGAGACAACTGATGCGTGATCACTGAGGCAGCTCCAGTTAGCAAGTGCTCTCGGTGTGAGACTGCCTTCAGTTTTCCGCGTTGATTGGTCGGACTCGTGGCTCTCTACATATCAGATGAGCGGTGGGCGGAGATTGCTCTCAGAGATTGAGAGATCGCCTCACTCTCACAGAGTGTTGAGCTCAGACAGGCTGCATCGAGCCAAATAGTGCATTTAAACATTAAATAATTTCACCTGTATTATTTAGTCACCAGTAAATAATGTCACCTGTAAATAGTATGTTTGTTTGCATTATAAAAAAAAAAAAAAAAAAAAATTATCGGCAAATCTGTTTTGAAAATGGCCGATATCGATAATCGGTAAAATGCTTAATATCGGCGCCGATAATCGGCCAGGCCGATAATCGGTCGACCCCTATTTCTAGGGTCTTGCTGCTCCAAGATTGACCGTATTTATTTCCTTATTTAATGTCACTGCTTTATCATTTATAACTAGTGGTACTTTTTGATAATGTTTTATTTTAAATGTAATTTAAAGCTACTGAAATGTATACCTATATTGTAAAATGACTTGCACAAAAAAAAACGACTTAATTCTAAAATTAAATAAAAATGCTTTGCATTACCATTGATTAATATTAACTAATACTAACCAATAGTTTCCTCTGTTCTCTTAACCAGCATTTAATGATCTAATCTAGTCCTGCCTTTTTATTGTGTTTCATGGTTAGTGTATTTACGATACAAACATTTCAACAGCTTAACAGACTGCTACAATGCTCAAAAACACAAATACACATGGTACTGTATGAACTGCATGTCAATCAGCAGTACCAAATAGAGTCGGTACTTGGTTCTTCTGGTGATGCATAAAGTCTGATTTTGTCACATTTACAATTTCAGGATAAACTTGGTACCGAAGTACTGGTACTTTGGACAACACTGTGCATGATATATGGGGGTTGGACAAAATAATGTGAAAACCGATTATTACAGTGATTAATAACATTTGTGCAGGCTACAGTGATTATTATTTTCTTATGCTTTTGGTGTCTGTATTATCTAGTTTGTTCAACAAGCCAATGGGTGACTTGTTAGACTTCTAAAAAGGGCTACATCATGGAAGCCTGTTTTAGCAGGAGCAAGTGTAACCTTAACAGCCCATCTGGTTTGGTGTTTCATGATTATGCCTGTTCACAAAGAATGGCTAAACTTCATCCATGAAGACGGACTGTGTCCAGACAATACGAAGTACTGCAGCAAAGTGACAGACGAAGTCAATATTTACCTTAAAGACCCTGTTTCCACAAAAATACTGCAGAGGACTTTGCAAAGCCAACATCTATGAAAAGAGCTACATTTGCTCAAAGTTTAATCACAGACACCAATGTCAAAATGCAAAAAAACACAGTGTCAAAATAATAGAACCTGGACAGTTGGAGCACCAAAATGAATTTTACCATCTGCTCTGGCCAGACAAGTTACTTGACTTGAATATTGTATACAAACCAATGTGGGCATTTTTGAAGAGGAGAGTGAGAAGCAGATTCCCTCCACCAGCAATTGTAGAATGTGATCTTAACATTGAAACACTGCTAGAAGCTAATGATTTAAATTATTAATGACACTTATTAATGTTTCCACTTCACCTTTTGAAACTGGACTGAACAAAACAAACTGCTATGACTTTTGGTTGCAGAACATGTGACTTCACCTGGCTAAATACTGTCCCGCTCAAAGTTCACAAGGTTTTTATAAAACCTTCCCCTGTCTTCTTCGACACCACCATCACTTGGCTGGCCTTTGTCTCGTGGTTCACCCCAATGAAGTGCCTAAATGTAATAATAGAGAAATATGGGGTGTTGGGCATGGCAAGTAAAGATGAATTGGGGTCCTACTGTGTTTGAGAGAAGTAAAGAAAGAGAGATGTGAGGTAGGAGGTAAATAGAGCGAATATTTCTGAACAAAGCGGGGAAGATGGGCAGAAAAATCTAACAATATATACCTTTGAACAAACTCCAATGTTCTTGTAGTTTTCTCTTGTTTTGTAAGTTGAAGACAGTAGCTGGCTTTCAATACTGATCATCCAAAACTTAAACTCGAATTAATAAGCTTGCTAACACAGTTAGCTGATTTGCTTACTGTTCACTGGATATGAAAATAAATAGAATTGTAATTGTTAACTTCATTCAATAAAAAGATATAACGAACTTTGTAAATAATGTCACAGGCTAAAACTGACTTTGATAAAAATCACAATTACCTTCGTTGGTGAGTAGAAAAGTAAGCCGGTCCATTTAAATTGCAGGCAGCTCACAAAATCGTCTTTAATTCTGATTTTTATTCTTATTTCTCTTGTTAATAAAATATTGTAGATCAGTAATTTTAAACCTGCTTGAGTGCACACCTCTTGGCAGTGATGCATGATCTGTATTCATGGACTTACAAACTGTAAATGTATAATTTGTAAAAACCAAATGTTAAATGCTTGTTCTGTGTTGTTTAGTTAAGATGGAGTTTACACTCAGTCATTCATACACATGCTCATATTCTTTCACACACATATGTTTCTGGTAAATGTAATAATATCAGTGTTAATGTTGTGGTTTATTTGTGTACTCTCATGCCAGAATAGTTTGTAAAGAATTTCACTATTAACTAATTGTACAAGTATTGTATAATAGTGTTTTTGTATATTTTTATACAATTTACCAAAAAAGTCAATTTTGATCTTAAGTTATATTCAACAAATGTTCATTTATAAACTCTGTAGCTGATAATGCCATACTTTTCTGCATTTCTTCTTAACATGCATGTTACTTTTTGACAGTTTTCTCTTGTTGTTTTTAATAAATATTTACCTTTTGATAGTCATTCTTTGTGTGTAAAAGTGATTTTACAATGAACAAGATTTGTAGATTTAATATCTAGCTCGATTTGGGTTCATTTTTGCCTATAGCAATGTAGTAATTTTAAACCATGAAAAAGCAACCCAGCCTGCTGGGTTAAACATAACCCAAATGGTTGGGTTAAAATAACCCAGCGCTGGGTTCGTCCCTTTTTGACCCAGTGCTGGGTTACCAAAATAACCCAAATTGGGTTGTTTTCAACCCAGCAGTTTTTAGAGTGTATTATTACACTTGTTTACAAAACTTTGTATTATGCTTGATGTCACGTGCACTACAGCCGGTGGCAATACACCACCGCGGTGGCAACTGACCACCGTCACGTTTTACAAGAAAATAATTGCCTGTTTTGCTTACACCTTACATCTATACACCTTTCACCTTTTTTTAAGACTAAAACAAAAGATGGATTTATTGTTATTCTTAATTAAAATGCACAACAACAGTAGGCTAAAATGATAAACAATTGATTTTAGCCCATCTCTTATGAAGTCTGTATATGGCCGTTAAGAGAGTCCAGAGATGCTGAAGACGGGTGCAACATGAAAAATACTACATCATGCAGCATCACTGTTTGTGATGTGCTACATATTGGATCCTAAATATTGATTTGGGGTTTATGAATGTGTTTCTGAGGGGAACTGACTGTATTCAGAAAAGTTTAGATGGTATTTTCTTCCATCTCATCTCTTCATAATGAATATTGAAGAAGTGTACAAGCACAGTACTGCTTTTTTTACAGTGGTAACCAAGGAAGCGCTATATCGCTGCTGTTCCATAAGCGTCTGCTGTCAGAGAGTGAATCTGCGTTCTCATTTAACCCGTCTACTTTTATTGTTTCGTCCAGGCATGTTTTATGTAGCATCATTTCACAAACTTTTTTGCAAGAGTACAGTTATTAAATGATGAATATTAAATAACGTAATTACAGATTTAGGTTAAATTAACATGTCAGTCTTTTTTTTCTTTCTTTGTAGGGGAGTAACTCTAGCAGCAAATCAATCATCTACATCAATGCCTGCAGGACAGCCCAAAATTCAGCAAACATTTGAGAAACAGATCAAAGAAAAAAAAACAAATACTACAGTTTCAAATATTCTGTATATTGCTTAAAAAATATATATGTGTTAAGGTTTTTTGTTTTTTTTACCCTGACATTTAAAAATAAGTCATTTTGGAGCTGTAACCACAATCTGTGATAGTTATTATACTGTAAAAATGTTATACCGGCCCATGCCTAATCTATATCATCAGCTCTGATGGTGCTTTCAGATGCAGTCAAGCTTTAAGTTCTCCTGTGTTTTCTGCCAAAATAAAAGCTTTATGGTTTAACATTTGAAAGCAAAGAAATTTGCAGCCAGAAATATTTGTAATTATTTATTTATTTAATTTTAGCTGATCTCATGCCTTATTGTTGTTTCACCTTTAGCTGAAACAGGGGTGTAGCGTTGGGTATGCACGTGCATATGGGGGGCTGACAGGGGGACCTTTTAATTAAAATGAGGGTATGAATTTGTGGCCATATATATATATATATATATATATATATAAAATTACATAATTTCTTGTGTGCATTTGTTATACTGCTGCCGTATAACTATATTTAAAACTATGTGCAAATACTGCATTGCCACAGACAAATAAAATAATAATTAATTACATTAATTACATTTTAAAAAGTATTCATTAATAATAATACAAAAAATGTATAAAGTGCACAACAAAGGAGTAAAGTCCAAAGAGTTCTCCAATTAATCCAAGGAGAAAACACAGGGGGAAAACAACAACCATACAAACATCATACCAGACAGAGAACAGGGAAACTGAGGGTTTAAATACAATGGGAATGTAATCAGGGAGAGACAGAACATGTGTGGAGCGAATTAATCAAAAAACATAGAAAATGTAAAAAAAGGCCAGTCTACTAACAGCTTGTGCCAGCACAACCTGTCTTTTGCCATTAAAATAGTACTGTCAGGATTTATTTAAGAAGCACAGTGAAAATTAGCACTTTTGCGGTATACGGTACATATCTCTGTATTTTGTATTAGGATTAAACAAATACATAAAGTGAATGTAACCATGTAGGCATATATAATGTGCAAAAAGGGTTATCACATTACATTCTAACATTGTAATATTGCGATCTAAAAACAAAAATGATTTTTAAAGCAAATTAAATTTACTAAACTAAAAAAGAAAAAAAAGCACAGACTAGGCTAATTGAGTAAAAAGGCTATTTTGATTACCCTATTACAGTCATTTTACAGTTAGTGCTATCACACAAATACACGTAGGTTTAAAATGTCCAACTACAAACATTTCAGCAAAATGTATATTTTAGTCAGAGTTATTGCACTCATATTTCATTGTGCTCGGTCTGTTTGACGAGCATGCGCGGCGGCACGCATGCAGAAAAGTCTGATGAGTTTAGCTGAGAATCTAAAAGCAGAAGCTTGTGCACTTCTGACCGCAAAATGGAAATATTTCCATGGCTTTCTAACATTTACAGATGGAGAATATACCTGTGAAATGTAAGTTATGCATTTAGGAAAAGAGCACATAGCTCAAACAGCACATCTCTGTCAGGGCAGCTGAGGGCACATGCAGTCTTTCTGTCAGAGCCGCATTAAACTCAAAGTTTTATTAACATTTAATCATATGATCGCAAGGTTCATGTTTACGCAGTTAATATGCACGTTCGCTAGCAAGCTAGTTTCTTAATCTAGTAATTACATGTTTTTTAATAGTTTAACTTACATTATTTGTACATGGCTTTGGGCTCTCTTGTGTGAGACGCGAGTGCAACGATGATAGATGTCCCTCTAGAAAATGCAATAAATATGTGTTCTGTGTGAACGGCTTGGTTTCAGTTTTGAGGTAAACAACATCTTCTCCATTGATGTTCTCTATTTCCGCTATATTTTGAATGTGCAGCATCGCATCAAGTGGGTTCAACTGGACAGGGTAAAAAAAAGAATTAATGACACTTCGTCATCGCATCTCGTGCCAAGCTGCCTGACGGACAGCTAAAATTCGAATGCAGCATTTTGCATTCGAATGTGGATTTTTAGTTTAAATTCGACAAATATTCGAAATTCAATTTTTTTTAACAGCCCTAGTTCACAGAGTGCTGTATACAAGCATGTTAACAAAGTTGATGGATGGAGGAAAGTGTGGAAGAAAAAGATGCACAACCAACCGAGAGAACCGCAGCCTTATGAGGATTGTCAAGCAAAATCGATTCAAGAATTTGGGTGAACTTCACGAGGAATGGACTGAGGCTGGAGTCAAGGCATCAAGAGCCACCACACACAGACGTATCAAGGAATTTGGCTACAGTTTTCGTCAGAGGTGTCTTACCTGGCTAAGGAGAAGAAAGAACTGGACTGTTGCCTAGTGGTCCAAAGTCCTCTTTTCAGATGAGAGCAAGTGTTGTATTTCATTTGGAAACCAAGGTCCTAGAGTCTGGAGGAAGGGTGGAGAAGCTCATAGCCCAAGTTGCTTGAAGTCCAGTGTTAAGTTTTCCCAGTCTGATGTTTTTTGAAAACCAACGTCACTGCAACCGTTTACCAAGAAATTGTGGAGCACTTCATGCTTCCTTCTGCTGACCAGCTTTTTAAAGATGCTGATTTCATTATCCAGCAGGATTTGCAACTGCCCACACTGCCAAAAGCACCAAAAGTTGGTTAAATGACCATGGTGTTGGTGTGCTTGACTGGCCAGAAAACTCACCGGACATGAACCCTATAGAGAATCTATGGGGTATTGTCAAGAGGAAAATGAGAAACAAGAGACCACAAAATGCAGATGAGCTGAAGGCCACTGTCAAAGAAACCTGGGCTTCCATACCACCTCAGCAGTGCCACAAACTGATCACCTCCATGCCACACTGAATTGAGGCAGTAATTAAAGCAAAAAGAGCCCCTACAAAGTATTGAGTATAGGGCTGCAACAACTAATCGATAAAATCGATTATTATCGATTATGAAAATCATCGACAATGATTCTCATTATCGATTAGTCTGGTCTGCCCAAAGTGCACGTCCAACTTCAGCCGGTTTCTCAGATTACAGCACTAAATAACACATTTCTATCGACAAAATGCATCTAAAAATAGTGGAGGAAACAGAATGAGATGCTGAGGGAGAACTAGGCTACGTGATCCAAGCTGCCCAAAACACGATAAATCTTTATTTTGAGCTTTCAGTTAATGCATTAGTGTAAGGCTTGCCCTGTCAGGCGCTGTGACACATGTGTGTGCGTCCTCAGTGCAAAAAAAACATTCAGTTTACGGTCATATCCTTATCTATAAATGTCACAAATTCACGCGAGCATTTCCATTTTTGCATAAAGGTCCGTCCTGACAGCCTGTGTTAAGTTTAAAATACCAAATGAGCACCGGCGCGGCAGGCACGTGCACGCGCGTCAGACAGACGGAACACGGAGAGGGAGACAATTAACAGGATATGCAGCGCAAACATATCCATTGTGCTGAAATATCTGTTGTTGAAAGTTAATTTAAGGTTAAAAAGTCAACATGCAGTGTGAATATTTTAGAGAGTAGGAACTTTAAAGGGATAACAGCATGTAATTGTCTGAATATAAATATGAGACGCTCCATAACCGCCTTTTACAGGATAAAGAAATGACAGTAAGGCATGACTGTGATCAAAGGGAACGTGCTCCTGCAGAACATTCCTCACCTGTTGGTTAACACTGAGTCTTTATTATCTTTATTATTATTTACATTTTAAAACAGATTTAAACTATATTCACTATATACAATGCTTAACAAATTTATTAAAACATTTATGTATGGTTTTTAACTAATTATGTAAGGTTTGTGCCACTGGTGCTCTAAACTAACAGCATTGGTGATTACCAAAATCATGTTTAGCTTTCTGTATTGGTCCTCCAATATGTGTAAGCTCTTTAGTAACAGTAGTAGGCTATTTATAATGCTATTCTATAATTATTGCTGTTATCGATGAATGAAAGGCAGAGCACTTTGTGTTTTTTTCAGATACCCAATTACAGTCAAAAACTACATAATGCAGCAAGGATGCAAGCTGTAATGAGGCCATTTTTGTTATTATAAATACTAATTAGTTGTTTCAGTTTGTAATTTGCCCAATAAATGTCAATAACATTTTTAGATTTAAACAATTTTTTGACAGATTCCTAAAATGTTCTCTTTATGACAGGTGGTCTAATATATTAAGCACTCGATGTTTTCATAGCATTCAGTTTGTTTGAAGGACATTGAGCAGAATGTGGAATAGTGTTTTTTTGTCAATAAAATAAATAATGTTATTTAATCCGATCAATCGAAAGAATAATCGGCCAACTAATCGATTATCAAAATAATCGTTAGTTGCAGCCCTAATTGAGTACATATACAGTAAATGAACATAATTCATGAACATCCAGAAGGCCAACAATTCAAATAAATACGATCTTACTGCACTACATCTCAGTGTCTGATTTGCTAACGAATGCTAACAAACCTTAACTGACAAAAATGACCATAATTTGCACGGTGAAAGAATTATTGTCTTGTCCATACAACCATTCATAAACTCGGCAGAATGTATGCGACCGCTGCACTTAACGTTCACAAACTTTCATAAGTGGCAAGTGTTTTTTATTTTCCCTTGTAAAATGGCCGAGCCTTGATTAATCTGTTTCTTTGTGTATTTGTTTACTGACCGTTGCATGCAATCGTGAAATGCATGCAATTTAAAAAAAAATTTGGGCTATCCGTTGTGGGGGGGAAATATTTTGGGTTCCAGCTCTAAATTTAACTGTGCCGGTCGGGTCGGGTCAGACGATCTCGGGTACGGGCCGGGTTCGGGCTTCAATTTTAAGCCTGTGCAGACCTCTAGACGTGTGGTCAGTGATCCGCTTCCAGAACCACCGGCGTTGCTACAGAAAAAACACTGTTACCAATTTGAAACATTTTAATGTGAGTATTATGACACAAGTGAGGTACAAAGCTTTGTTAATAAGATAAATAATTGGTTAACAGGCAAATATTACATCGCGACCATGCTTTTTGATTCTTACCAAGCGCATACATTTAAATCAAACCATATGCGGCTTTGTGTTCTGTTTTTCCGGATGGTCACGAATTTGATATTATTTATTGTTTCTTTTTCCAAATCCTCACTCTCTCACCCTCTATATTCACAGGTTTATTTTATTTTTGTTCACTTTTAATCACTGTTTTCACATCTCTTACTGTGGTAAACGTGTGGGGGGAAATTAAAGATTTCGTGGCCATTAATTAAGAATTCGTTACTATGACTTAAATAGTTCCCACATTTAAGTTAAATTGTGGGTTTTCTAAGGAACAAATGGACAGCTGCCACAAATTAATATGTCATAGGAACGAATTAACAAGTTGTAGGAAAGAATAGCCTTTATCTGTCCTGCTCGCGTCAGCAGCCCTGTCAAAGCGAAGTGCCCGATATGCAACAATTATCTAGGGAAATTATATTGAACATGACTTATTACTACATTTCAATACAAAATAACAAGTATATTATTTTGTAATACATATACATATGTATGTGTGTGTGTGTGTGTATATATATAACACACACACATATATATATATATATACACATATATATATATATTCCAGAAAACGGAAGAGAGGGACTGCGAGCAGAGCTCATTAGCATTTAAAGCAACATGGACTAAAAAAACAGCTTGATGAAAACAGAGCTGATTTTGACAGGGCAAAGAAGGTGTTTTTACACTACCATTGAGACATTTTAACCATAGACTTTTCATTAAGACCCTAAAGAATCATATCAACTTGTGGAAAATGGGCATCCGATGATCCCTTTAAGAGAGGAGGCAGTGTCGGAACTTGAGAGACACAGGGAGCTCAGGAGACGCAGGAGAGCTGGACAGAACCAGTGGAGACTCAGGAGATGTAGGAGGCACAGGAACATAGGAAATTATCTCTAGCGGGATGATGGCTTGCTGGTCTCTGGTTTGGGAGTTGGGCTGGAACTGTTCTCATCAGAAGCGCAGATGAAGAAATACAGTCCATTATTCTCCAGGACCCTCTCCACAAAAGTGGCAAAACTCCCTCGAGGACCAGTCTCAGGCAGCCTGAGGCTGACTTCATTAAAAAATACAAAGCGAGCAGTCCGGGATGGTGGATAGATCTGCCAGTTCGATAAAGTCTCTCGTGTGGTCCCTCGAGGGAACGATCTCCTTGCTACATGCAGAGGAGCTGGACAGCGGTAATATCCACCAGGGAGGAGAGAAAAAAAAGAAAACGCTGCAAATTAAATCTAATCTAGGTCTGGTATTCTGTAACGCGTTGCTGTATATGAAGCATACGGCGAAGGAGTAAAGTCCAAAGAGATCTTTAATAAATCCAAGGAGAAAACAAAGGGGGAAAACAACAACCATACAAACATAATACTGCACAGAGAACTGAAGGCTTAAATACAATGGAACATAATCAGGGACAAATAGAACAGGTGTGGAGCTAATTAATCAAAACCATAGAAACTAACAAGGGAAAACAGGTAGGCAGAAAACAGAACCAAAACATAAAAGGTTGGTAGCTAGCTAGATTAAAAGATTGTATCACAACTGTATCACATCTACAGCTTTAGCGACACCTGCACCGTTTTAATTCTTTTTCATTTTAATTATCTTTTATCGAAATACACTATTCTTTACATTGAGAAAACAAAAAGGCTTAAATTTAACACAGAGGAAATTGTGGATGAATTTGCCAAAAGAAAGGCCCAGAGAACTGACTTAAATTTAAATACAACTAAAACTAGTGAGCTTTTTTTTTCTTAGTTTCTGTCTTTTTGCATCTTGGGCCGCTGTGTGTTTGGGCCACATGTTTGCATTAAGTAATTTAGTATATATGGTGTAATTTAGTGTAATATTTTTAGAAAATAATCTGATACGAGTTGTGTTATATTGCGTGAATAAAGTTAATTAATGTGAAAATTCCACCTACTAAAAAAGTGTGGTTTACTGACTGATTATGAAAATAAATCAAGGTTATCAAAATTATATTGTTGGCGTTTCTGAGGTGAATGTAGTTATGACAGCTATTCACTACTCACAAGCTGTTTTATTGTCAATTTTTTAAACACAGTTTGATCGATTACACAAGACATTTGTTTTATAAAGTTGTTCTGGTGAATACAGTGATCTCACGCCACATTAAAGAATGGAAAAACACATTTATTCTTTGTATTTCCTGATGAAATTGGCACAATTTAAAGGCTACGATTTGTGTTATATTAAAAGTAACAAAACATGTTTATTGCGAATATTGGGTGGCTGGCTCACTAGAAATAATGAATAGACTTATTTTATTTACCTATAAAAAAGACAACAATAAGGAGCATTGGAGGCCACATTAACCTATAACATTTGGGGGGTCAATACAAATGTTTTTGCATATGGGCCTGGGGCTGACTTGCTACACCAGTGAGCTTAAATAAGTTTCTTAGCATGGTTTTCATTTCAGTAATCATGCAAGTGTGTCAGGAGTTTAACTAGTTTAATAACTCTAATGAGTGATCTTTATAAATATTAAAATATTCAAAGAGAAGAACCTCAGTGAGTAAATCATAATTAAAAACAAATAAATCATATCCATTGTCATGATACTCACACAGGGTCAAAGGTAACAGCAGGTCCATCACTGAGACCAGGGGGCAGAATCATAGAGTTGTTACTCTTCATAGACACACAGCTGAATCCTGGATATGCTGGTCTCTGAGCAGCATCAACATCACTCAGACCAGGGGCAGACCCATGGATATGTTGCTTTTCATAGACACACAGCTGAATCCTGGAGACACTACTCTCTGAGCGTCAACATCACTCAGACCAGGGGCTGACCCATGGATCTGTTGCTTTTCATAGACACACTGCTGAATCCTGGAGATGCTGCTCTCTGAGTCTCAACAGAAGCCTCCTGTTCTCTCTCTGCTCACACACACTCATTTTACATGCTGTTCTTCTGCTTCTCTTCTTCCTAGATAAGAAACTTGATTTCAGGCCTGCATGTGGAAAAAGAGAAATGAAGGTAAGTTTTGTTTTTGCAGTCATTGATGCTAATATTCATACTCCGTCAGAGAAACTGTCGCTTGAAACTTTAGCCCAGGTTTTCATGGATTATACAATTACTTAAAATGTAACTTCTGTGATCGAGTGTGTAAAGCTGGTCCCTTTCACGATTCACGCAATTTTCTTAGTATTGTGCAACAAACTATTCACACAGTAAACATTTGCGGTTGTTTGAACATCCTACTATGATGTAAAAGTGTTAATAATTTTAGCAATGGAAAATATGAAACACTAGCAGGCCTTTTATATCAGCTATCATTCTGAATGCTCATCAAGCTGTCACGTCAACTCTAATGGCATCTCGATCGACGAAATGAACTGCAGTCTGCTATCAACAGGTCAAGCCTCCGTTACTAGGTTTAAAATTATGTTTTGGAATTAGCAACGGCGCCGTTGTATGAGATGAAGAATTAATTTCTTATTTCAAATATCGATAGGTTTCAAAAACAAGTACTCAGGGGGTGGGGCATGTGTGAGGGGTGGGACATGGCCATAATAAAGATAATGAAAAAATCTGAGGACTGTTGTGAAAATGAATGTTAAAAATAAAAATATGACAAAAACATGTCTATGAAAACATGAACACATTATTAGAACACTATTAGATTA
>QVTF01008181.1:0-24605 GCA_003573665.1 Oxygymnocypris stewartii
ATGTGTTTGCACCTTCTTTGTTGGTGTTTCTTGCACTCTTTCTATACGTTTTGCCTCTGTTCCTGTGTCTTTCAGTGGTGGGCGTCCTCACTGTGGTCTTCAGCCCATACAGTGTCGGCTTTCATACTGCTTCCTCAGGAGAAGCGCGTCTGAGTGAGAGAGCGAGCAGAAGGGAGGGAGGTTGTTGTCTCTCTCTCTCTTTCTCTGTCTTTAGAAGTAGCCGTGGAATGGCGTGTGCGCTCCAGATACGTCAGCCTCGCTTCCTCCAGTTAAACTCAATTCAGGTCACTGGATTAATATGAGTATTATCATATACACACACGTGATTCACGTGATGCTGCACGAGAATGTATGCATGTGTTTATAAAGCAAAGCTGTGTATATGTCAATGTATATGATGAGTGATAAAGCACGTGTGTGTGTGCTGTAAAATATCCATTCTTCTGCTCAAACAGAATATCTGATGTTTTGCCATCTGCTGTTCAGATTAGCTGTAAATCCCATGGCTGCTTTCACCAGACACTCCACACACCACACACACACACACACCACACACCACACACAACACACACCCCACACACACACACACCAAAGGGAAAATACCCTCAAGCTGCCAACAAGATTACACACTAGGGATCGTTGCATGTGTGTAGGACATTATCGCCTGTATGTCCTAACAGGGACCATGTCTTGTTAAAACTGCACTAAATGCCTGTCCATCCCTCTCTGTTCTTCAGAACGCAATGAAGCAAGCAGAGGGCTACACTCTTAATGACTTTCTATTGCACTAAAGGTTCTTTATAGTGTAAAAAGATTCTTTAAAAATTTAAAATATTTTCCACACTAAGAAAATAAATGGTTCTTTGAGAACTGTTAATTGAATAGTTCTTCTATGGTATGACTGTGAAAACATTCTTTTGGAACCATTCTTTTTAAAAGTGTAGTATTAAGTAAGTTTTATTGAGATTGTTTGTCTGGAAATGCACTGGAATGAATGAGGTGACGTATACTGTTGTGTCTATGATAGAGCTTATATTACACTAATATTCCTGTAATGCTCAAGAAACCCTCTGATTCAATTTGGAAGAAAAAACTCGATGAGTTGCATGCGTCAACGGCATTTAAAAGGGAGAATTTACCGCAAATGTATGCGTCATCAAGCATTCAAGTTGTTCCAAACCTGTACGATTTACTATCTTCAGAGAAAAAAAATTAAAGGTCAGTTGTTTGTTTATAGAATGGAAGTCAGTGCTGTCCAAAACAACATTGGACCACCATCAACAGAAAGAAAGAAAGAAAGAAAAGAAAGAAAGAAAGAAAGAAAGAAAGAAGAAAAAGAAAGAAGAAAGAAGAAAGAAAGAGAGAAGAAAGAAAGAAAGAAGAAAGAAAGAAAAAGAAAAGAAAGAAAAGAAAGAAAGAAAGAAAAAGAAGAAAAGAAAAGAAAGAAAAGAAGAAGAGAAAAGAAAAGAAAGAAAGAAAGAAGAAAGAAAAAGAAAGAAGAAAAGAAAGAAAGAAAGAAAGAAGAAAGAAAGAAAGAAAGAAAGAAAGAAAGAAAGAAGAAAGAAGAAAGAAAGAAAGAAAGAAAGAAAAAGAAGAAAAAGAAAGAAAGAAAGAAAAGAAAGAAAGAAAGAGAAAGAAAGAAAATGTCCATAATGACGATGAGTAAATGATGACAATTTTTATTTTGGCGTGGTATATCACTATAAAACATTATGGATACACTCCACTCATAAACATTATTGCAAAAGGTAGCTGTTTTACAGTTAAATTATTTGAATATATTAATAATATTTTAATGGTATTTTAATCTAAATTAAATGGAAATTTAACTTTGTTAAAATTTTCCCTATTCTTTTTTAAATAATTTCCCTTTTATTTTGTTATTGAACATTGTTCAATAGTTTTAGTTTTATAACAAAGCTTTTTTTCTGGAATCACAAAATTAATTAATTAAATTAAATTAAATTAATTAAATTTGTCATTATATATCCATTATATATATATTGGTTTCTGTTAAAGGGATACTCCACCCTAAAATGCACATTTGTCATTTTTCACTTACCCCCATGTCGTTCCAAACCCGTTTAAACTTAGGTCGTCCTCGGAACACAATTTAAGATATTTTAGATAAAAACCTGGAGGCTTGTGACTGTCCCATCGACTGCCAAGTAAATACCACTGTCAAAGCCCAGAAAAGTATGAAAAGCATCTTCACGATACTCCATCTGCCGTCAGTGGTCCAATCTGAATTTTATGAAGCGAAGAGAATACTTTTTGTTTGCAAAGAAAATAAAAATAACGACATTTATTCAACAATTCGTTTCCTCTCTGTCCCTCTGTGTTACCGTAGCGCCATTTTGGAGAATATCTGCTGGACGCAAAGTGCGTACGCTATTCTCTGTCATCAGTAACGCATTAGTTTACGCTTTGATTTGAATGGAAACAGCGTATCCATGCGTTACTGATGACAGAATAGCGTACGCACTTTATAATTATGTTTTCTTATACTTTTCTGTGCCTTGACAGTGTAATTTACTTGGCAGTCGATGGGACAGTCACAAACTTCCCGGTTTTCATCCAAAATATCTTAAATTATGTTCTGAGGATGAACAAAGCTTTTACGGTTTTGGAACGACATGGGGGTAAGTGATTAATGATAAAATTAGCATTTTGGGGTGGAGTATCCCTTTTATAATTTTTTGAAAAACAAGCTTTTTTTTTCATAATACAGCAAAAATTATGAAAATATCTTCTTATCCTATTTTGGATGATCCTTTAAAAATTGTGTCGGATAAAGGGGGCACTTGAGTCAAAAAGGCTGAGAATTTCCCTCACCGCATCATGTCAGCAACTTCTACATGAGAAAGCAAAACTCACATGTAAGGTACTTTAGTTTAGAATATGTAAAACTCTAGTTTTAACTATGTTCTCTCTCTGTCTAAAAATGACAACATTAAACACTGGAATTATTCTTAATTTTCTTATTAGACATGCACTGAGAAGACTTCATAAAGATTTCCATGGGAACTTCTACAGTCTATATGTACAGTATGAATTATTTTATTATCTGTAAGAACATGAAAAGACCAATACGAATGAGTCTTTTTCAAATATATACAGAGAAAGAAAGAGAGAGAGAGAGAGTCTTGAGTTTTCCTTCTAATCCCAGCTCAGCATCATTCATTCAGTAGCTGCTCTAGATTAGGTATATAAAAACCGTTTCTATTTTTACCCTACTGCAAAGTCACTGAGGGTCTAGATGGCTCTTTGCCTTATATTGCTTATATAGAGTTTCTTTTTTAATAGCTAAATTATGCCAGTGTGATAAACCAAGATAGGAAACAGGGGAACTGATACATTTGTCACACCATGTGTGTTGGTTCCCTCCCCACTCACACACTAAACCAAGCTATTACTTCCTGTGAAACCGTGACATTCTTAATACAACCAGAGAGTGGATAAAATGCCCAGGGGTACGAGTACTACCTCCTCACACAAATACAATACACACACACATGCACCTTCCCGAGCGTTTTCTCCAAAACAACACAGCAGGCCATTTTAGCAAATAGGTGAACAACATGTCACCATTCAAAACGTGGTAAATGAACTGTTCGGCTAAATTAATTTATCCAATATAATAACACAAACAAAATCTCTAAGCTCCTTCAATGACACACAAGCGAGTGTACAGCAGGCGATGGGGGAGGCTGCTCGACTCTTGCTGAGATGTTTTAATGGAGTTCTGGAGCTCTGCCTCTGTTCTGGGACTGCAGGGGCTCATCCAGACCCTGTTTACACTGCACCCTGTAATCTTAGCCCATGGCACTCGGTGTGTGTGTGTGTGTGTGTGTGTGTTTGTGTCTCAGATGGCGTCCATTGCAGTTTGTGTGGCTGTTATCCAGAGCGAGTTTTCATAAATTACCATAATTACTGCAAAACCCCACACACAAAAAACATCTATCCCCACCAACGCTCTTCTCAGAACCTTGTCTGAACCCGGTGTAAGTCCTTCTTTGGTACGAACGGAAGACAATTAGACAGAGAAGGAAAGGGTTTCATAATACTTGTCGTGGGAAAGGGTGAGGCTGAGAAAGAGGGAAAACACGAGCGCTGACAGCAATGATTTGTTCGCCATGTTGGGATAATTCACTTCAGTGAAGCAAATTGATAACGCTTCTGGGGTTATTGAGTCTACAAATTATCAACAGCCACTTTAATTTTCCTCATTAAAATAAAGCACATATCTGTTATCAGGCGCTGCAGATGGTTTTGGGAAATGGCTACTCGTCCGTTTCAGATGAGAATATTCAAAGGAGCCATATTCTAAGATTTCTGGCATTTATTTCCCCCCCCCCCCCCAGAAAATCTTAGTCAAGGTTTTCTGCTCGACATAAACACAGTTTCAGCACCCAAAGTTTTAATTTAGTTTCACATTATCGTTTCACTTCACCTTATACAGAAGCCAGTCTCTGCTTCAAAGTACAAAATAAAACACACTTTGCGAACGGTCAATTGTGATGAAGTTTACAATAAGGAAAATAGTCAGACTGTGGGATATGAAGTTACAATCGTAAGATTTAAGGTTGTAGTTGTGAGAAATAAAGTTGCATCTTTGCATTTATGAGAAGAAAAACGTCCCAGGTTACGTATGTAACCCTGGTTCCCCGAGGGAACATCGAGCTGCGTCGAAACGCTAGGGGAACGCCATCAGCGTTGTCCAGCTCTGAATCATATGTGTAATCAGTCAAAATTGACGGCCAGACGTCAGGTGCGGTGACGTCACGACCAGGATGCTTAAAAGCACGTGATGTGCAGCCGGCGCCAGCTTCCAGGAATGAAGCATAGCTCTAGTAGGGATGCCGGAAGTATGGCCCTGCGACGCAGCGTCTCGTTCCCTCGGGGAACCAGGGTTACATACGTAACCTGGGACGTTCCCCTCCGGGAACATCGAGCTGCGTCGAAACGCTAGGGGAATGAGATATCCACGCCGCCATACTTGCAAATCCCTGCTTAGTGTGTGGAGTGCACAGCTATGGCAAGGGAAAAGACAAGCCAGGGGTGGCTCGCAGAGCCAGGTCGTAGCACCTGGAAAGTTAGGGGCGTAGCCCACCCACCAGCGTCACAGATGTCCTGCACCCGGAGTCTCAACTTCAGGGCGTACAGTTTCCTTATTGAGGGAGCTCTAGATTGGAGGATGGTCTCAGCAACCTCAGTTGAGAGACCAGAGGCTATGAGTTGTGCCCCCTCGGGAGCCACACCCATAGTTTCCACAACTCCGAGCGGGGGTGAAAGATCATGCCCGCTGCCAGTGAGAGGAGATCCCTCCTGACGGGAATCCCCCATGGAGAGCCGTCGAGGAGAGAAATCGGGTCAGAGACTATACTCGGCCCGGCCAGAACAGGGTTTTTCAATAGAAGGACCCCGTCCATGCGCACTCTCTCTAGAACTCCCAGGAGCTGAGCGATCGGGGGAGGCGTACAGACGAAGCCTCAGCCACGATTGTACCATAGCATCCAGCCCCTTAGCGGAGCTGGGATGTCTGCCCTCGACAGGATGGCTGCTCCCTATCCTTTACGAAGGGAAGAACCCGATATTAATACGCTTTGCCCCCAAAGCACATTTCAGGAACTTCCTGTGATGGGGAAGGAGTATGCATCTTTAGATCGCTCGTGACCACCAGTCCTCGGATCGGGTGAGAGACACGTGCTTGAAGACAGCTTTCTGAACTTCAGTCGTGTGATCGGAGCGGGTTCAGTTAGCTTAGATCTAAGCCGGACGCCAACCCCTTTCCCCGGGAACAATGAAGTACGGCTGTAGAACCTGAACTCTTTGTCTAGAGCAGGGACCACCTCGATGGTCTCCCTCCCTCAGGAGATGTGCTCACTTCTTGTTCCATTACCAGAGCCTGCTCGCCCGTAGAAAGGCTGGGCAGAGCGCCACAAGCCTTGGTTCTACAGTGTGCGTGACCCATCGAGGACCCATTTGGCAGCAGTTCCACGCTTGCCGAATAGTTCTACTAAGGGAACCAGTCTCTCGAGACTGGTCTCTGGTGTACTAGAGCGGCTAGCTCGGTGCCCTGGAACGGAGGACCGGCAGGGGACGGCCGATCTAGCTGCTCTAGAGACCCCCGAAGGGGTGGCGAGCCTCCCAGCTCCGCTACATTTCTGGGCGGAAGAGACTGAGAGAAACGCTCGCTGGAGACCGCTGCGCCCTGGAACACGGCAGGGTTAGCAGACTGATCTCCTGAGGGCACTGAGGAGAGACGGGCACCGTGTAATGCGGTGTAAACCGCTCTTCCCCAGAGGGGCCTGCCCTCATAAGTCCTGGGATGTAGCATCAGGACTGCCTTAGAAGTCTCCTATTGGAAATGACGGTCCTCAGACCCGCGTCATCTCTAGGAAGACTAAGGAACCAGAGTCTGCTCAGGCAGGACCCAATAAGACACGCTTGGCAAGGGCTCCCACACCGCCAGATGACTTACTAAGGGAACCAGTCTCTTGAGACTGGCCTCTGGTGTACTTAGAGCGGCTAGCTCGGTGCCCTGGAACGGAGGACCGGCAGGGGACGGCCGATCTAGCTGCTCTAGAGACCCCCGAAGGGGTGGCGAGCCTCCCATCTCCGCTACATTTCTGGGCGGAAGAGACTGAGAGAAGCGCTCGCTGGAGACCGCTGTGCCCTAGAACACTGGCAGGGTTAGCAGACTGATCTCCTGAGGGCACTGAGGAGAGACGGGCACCGTGTAATGCGGTGTACACCGCTCTTCCCCAGAGGGGCCGGCCCTCAAGGCCCTGCATCAGGGCGTTCTGGCCGAAGACTATCGATCCGCAGATCCGTCTTCGGCCCGGGCGCGTCACTCTGACTCCGCGAGTACGAGAAGTGACATTCCCCGAATAAGGAGCTGGAACACAATTAGGGCTGCTCCGCCCAGCAGCCCAAGCTGACCACCTCAACCTCCTTGGAGGAGAGAGGTAAACATTGTGCTCTCACTTGAGAAGTATCCCAAGAGGCTCTTGTATGTCATATACAATATATAATTGTATATATTTCTCTACAATATATATATATATATATATATATATATGTATAAATATATATCTAACTTTCATAGTCGGATAAAATGCATAGTTAATTATTCAAAATTAAATGCAGTCAAACACCCAGACCAGTAAACACGGTCTGAAAGTGCATAAATGAACCGAGAATCACCATAATGCGCGCGTTGCCGAGCCGCTCGGAACAAAACAAATAAATCTTCTTGGAGAGAAACTGCTGCAGATTAGCGCACTCTCACTCAAGGGGGAAGAACTACAGCTTAGGCTTCCGCCCCGGGAGAGCGCTAGACCTGGGGAATACAGGTGGAAATAGGGCGAACCCGTCTCCAACCCGTCCGCCAGATCTATGTGCGATCCCCGTGATCTCACTCGCCGCGGTGCCTCAGCAGCAGCGGGAGCGCGAGATTTCATAGGCGCGGACACACTCCTCGGAGCGTGCCCGGCGGGAGCACAATGCATTGCAGCGGACGCTGGATCTGATGGGAAAAGAAGATAGGGGATCACCCGTCTTAATCTTCCCATCTAATCCATCTGCGAGCACAGCCACTGCTCCGCCTCAGCGGCAGCGTGGCAGGTGCTGCGAGGAGCGCAGGTGAAAACTCCCTCCTCAAAGAGAGTTTTCGCCTCCAGCCAGATCATCGCAAAAACTGTGTGTATACCGAGAGCGCTAGACCTGGGGAATACAGGTGGAAATAGGGCGAACCCGTCTCCAACCCGTCCGCCAGATCTATGTGCAATCCCCGTGATCTCACTCACCGCGGTGCCTCAGCAGCAGCGGGACTGGGAGATCATAGGCGCGGACACACTCCTCGGAGCGTGCCCGGTGGGAGCACAAAGCATTGCAGCGGACGCTGGCTCTGATGGGAAAAGAAGATAGGGGATCACCCGTCTTAATCTTCCCATCTAATCCATCTGCGAGCACAGCCACTGCTCCGCCTCAGCGGCAGCGTGGCAGGTGCTGCGAGGACGCAGGTGAAAAACTCCCTCCTCAAAGAGAGTTTTCGCCTCCATTCAGAGAGGAACACACAGTCTGTAACGTGATCTACTTTCGCCCTCATTGGCCTTTGATATGTCTGCTTCTAGTCTTTCTTTGCCTATCTTTTTAAGAATAAACTTTCTTATTTCCTATCTGATAGTAACAGACTCACAGAACACATTCGACTGACACACACAGAGAGCTTTGCTGAATGACAAAAAGCTGGCGCCGGCTGCACATCACGTGCTTTTAAGCATCCTGGTCGTGACGTCACCGCACCTGACGTCTGGCCGTCAATTTTGACTGATTACACATATGATTCAGAGCTGGACAACGCTGATGGCGTTCCCCTAGCGTTTCGACGCAGCTCGATGTTCCCGGAGGGGAACACATATTTGTTAGATATTAAGTCATAGTGTAAGATATAAAGTCACAATTAAGGGAAACAAAGCAGCATTAATGGGATACCAATTTTATGAGAAAATGTATGGAAAATGTCAATTATTGAAAGAAAATTCATGGTGTTCTATACAAAGTTGCAATTAGAGAAATACATTTCTATTTATTCGATATAAAAAGTGCAAGAATGGCAAATATAGCTGCAATTGTGCAATAAAATATATTTTTTATAAAGATATTTAAGATATAAAGTCACAATTTTAAGATTTAAGGTTGTAGCTACAAGAAATATAGTTGTAATTGAGATATAAAGTTATAGTGCAAGATATAAAAAACAAAACTACAGAAAATACAGTTGCATTTATAAGATACAGCATAATACGTTTCAGTAATAGGAAATAAGTTTCAATTGTGAGATAAAAATAATCATATTGTAAAATATAAATTCACCATTTCAATACATAAAGATTTAGCAGCATGGAAAATCCTCTTTTTTGTGATATGGTTCCTTTCCATATCAAAGTGGGAGAAAAATCAATGCGAGACAATACATGGGAGGTGCTCCCTTCACCGGTACATGAACTAAAAGACATCTTACATAACACATGACGAAGACACATAAGGATTTTCCAAAAACCTATTCTATTAAAGCCAAATAAACCACAACAGTGAGAGGACTGAGTGTTTTGTTCCCGGTGAAACGTCTGAATACTGGTTGTAACTACTTCGTGAGCTGGAAACATGAAGAAAGAACCTGCAGTTTCTTCAGGCTGAAACATTGGAACAATGCCGTGTGTGTGAGGTGCATTTACAATAGAAATCACTGAATACAGCACAACTCTACAGCACTGCCAAACACACAAGCCAAAGCCAAACAAACACACAATGAGTTTATCGCTCATTCTTTAGTGACTGGGTTCACCCTGTCCTCTAGTTGGCCGCTCTTACTTTTGGGAGACTCACATATACACTGTGCAAATGTGTGTGTTTGTGTGTGTTTGTTGAGGGGCAATAAAATGGCGTCACGGCCAGCTTTGCCCTTTACACCACCCCACTGTTCCCATGGTGACCAGTGACAGACTACTGCCCATGCCCTCTGCCATCACAACTACTGAATCATCAACACGCACGCACGCACGCACGCACGCACCACACACACACACACACACACACGCACACCACACACACACACACACACACACACACACACACACACACACACACACACACACACACACACACTTTTGAGCTTTCTGTTCATCAAAGGATCCTGAAACAATGTATGTCCGTTTCAACAAAAATACTAAGCATCACAAAATTAAATTTTGAAATAAATTAAAATAGAAAACAATTATTTTTAAAATATTTAATATTATTTCACAATTTTTCTGTATTTTTGGTTAAAAAAAATGCAGCCTTGGTGAGCATAAGAGGCATCTTAAAATGAATGAATTAATTAATTTAAAAAAATAAACCACTATAACCAAACCCCAAACTTTTAAACGGAGTGTATATCATAACCTACAGACTCCAGAGCATCTACCTCAAATTCTTATTTACTTCAGAGTACAATTACATCACATCCTTATATAACATGTTTGTGCATACACCTTTGGGAAAATAACCTTCATTCTTTGTTTCTAAAAGATCTGACGACAGAACAATACGCATCACCAAAACCAGCATTTAATCTGACAGACTGAAGCTTTTTTGAGGAACTAAATTAATATTTGCCAAAAATATCATCAAAGGCATTGTTGAAATATTTACGTCCGGAGATTAAAATAAAGGGATTATGAACCGGCTGGGTAAAAATAATCAGAGCTTTGTTCTTAGTTTTCCTGAAGGCACTGCAAGCTCTTGATGAGAGACAGCAGAATCACATATGCTGTTCGGCTCTCAGTGACTACACAACCTCTATGATTATTAAAACAGTCATTAAAACAAGAAATAAGGAAAGAAATGCTGATTGTATTCAAATATGAGCTATCTTCATTTACACACACAAACACACGCACACGCACACGCACTCGCACTCGCACACGCAACCACGCACAACACACAACGCACACGCACACCACAGCACACGCACGAACCACGCACACACACACACACACACCACACACTGCACGGCACAAGTCTCAAGCATCCGTCAGGCCTGCTATGTGTCACTCAGGTGAGATATTTAATTATTTACAGCAGTGAAACTCAGCATAAACTTTTCATAAGCATCATCATTTTCTTAGCTTGCAGACACTGAAAAACACGTTTAGCACAAGCCAAGATCAAATAAAAAAAAACTCAAGCCTAAAGGGATAGTACGCCCAAAATTAAAATTCATTATTTTTTCAACCATGTCGTCCTAAACTCGTATTACTTATTTTTTCTGTGTAATTCAAAAGAAGATATTTTGAAGAACTGTTTTGCCATACGCTGAAAGTCAATGGGGTCCAAAACTTTCAAAGTATGTCTCAAAATATCTTTTGAGTTACACAGAAGAAAGAAAGGCATACAGCTTTAGAACAGCAGGGTAAATTATAATATATATTTTATTTATTTTGGAGGTGAAATATCTCAACTATACACTCTTATAATAATAAAAATAAGGGCTCCAAAAACAAGAAAAAATTTGGGCTCCCCAAAGAACCTTTGAAACCTCTTTAAAGACACTTTCTGTTAGTGTGAAGTACTTTTAATAATCAAAAGAGAACCTTTTTTCCCCTCCACGATAAGAACCAATTGTGCAATGTAAAGGTTAATGTAAAGGTAAGTTACATGGCACCCTTGGATGCCAATAAAGAATCTTATTTTTTAAGGCCTCGTTTACACTAGTCCGTTTTCATTTTAAAACAGCGTTTTATAATGAAAAAGATCCCCACTGGCGTTTCCGCTGCGTTTCAGAAACGATCTCCGTTTACACTACACACCCGAAAACGCATGCCACATGACCATTCATGCAGGTACTACCATAGATATGTATAGGTAGATTCCCTATTATTTAGATGGCGAACACGTCTGCGCGCTTGGAGCGGTCGAAATGAGGAATCTACTTGTACATATCTATGGGTACAACAATGAGCATGATGTTATTGTTTACACCAGGGTTGCCCAACGCTGCTCCTGTCGATCGACTGTCCTGCAAACTTCAGCTCCAACTCTAATCAAACACACCTGAAGCAACTAATCAAGGTCTTCAGGATCGCTGAAAATTAAAGACAGGTGTGTTTGATTAGAGTTGGAGCTAAACTCTGAAGGACAGTCAAGGTTGGGCACCCCTGGTTTACACGGTCATCAAGGATATACACTGAATGTGGGCAGCCACGCAATCGTTTTCAAAAGTCTCAGTTTTTGTCCGTTTACACTGAAATGTAACCCTGGAGTTTTCAAACTAAAACAGGATCTGAAGCGTTTTCAAAAGTCTTCGTTTTTGACCTCGAGTAGTGTAAACGATAGGCGTAACTGTAGCAAAAGTTATGCGTTTTCAAACGAAACAATAAAGAGTGTATTAATTTTTTTTATATAGACATGTTAATACCATGGTACTTTGATCATGATTATAAGTAGGTATTTAAATGGTATCCCAAGTTGCTTCAAAGAATATCATGGTGTCACATGCAAGATGGTATAATGGTATTTTTGGCACAACATTAACACTCTAAAAATAAAGGTTATTTATTGGCATCTGTGGTTCAAAACATCCATGGAACCTTTGTCACTTCAAAGGTTTCCACCTTTTAGTGGAAAAAATTATTCAAAACGTTAAAATGTTCTTCACACTATAAGAAAAAGAAGGTTCTTTGAGGAACCCAAAATGCTTCTTCTATGGGATTTCTGTGATAATCCCTGTTTGAAAGACAAAAAGAGAAAAAGAATTAATTAGACTTACAAACACGTCCATGAGCATGTGCTCCAGAGTTGTTTCCAGGTCATCAAGTCTTGTTGCCAGTGTCATGATTGACAAACCAAAACAACTAACTCAACATAAACCAATGACAACTTCAAATACGAGGAAAACAAAGTTGTTTACATCAAGTGTTTGCGCTCTACAGCCAAAATGCACATCCACTTTCCAAAAATCGGAACATCCTTAACAGGAATGTCGACATGTCCACATGCAATGTCCAAATTTTAGGATAAACTCCCAATCCTTTTTTTTTAATCAATGTTCTCAGCCAGAAAGTTCTTGATCCCTTAGCTTTGCTTCTCAGAGGTCCGTCCCAGTCCAGAGAATATTAGATTGAGCTCCACATCCCAGAAAAAACTCTAATTGCATATGCGTTCACAGCCACGCGAAGATCTGACTCAATTCTTGAAAATTTGCACCGTATGACAACTACATGACACATCTAAGTCTCTCACACTTCTTCCAGCCGTTCACACTCTCACATGCAGGACATCACTGAGACAAGAACAGACTGTCCAGCTCACTTCACATGGGGACAAAACATAATTACTGAGGATGACCAAACATCTATGTGTGTGTGGAACAGTGTGTCCGCCTCTTCCTGGGGGCAGTGGACCCACAGTAGACCCCATTGTGCACAGGACCCATGAGGATGAGGAGGACCCACGAGGGTGTCTGTGTCTAATGGGCTTCAATGGCTATCACAGGCCTTCTGATCAATGCGGCTTTGTGTTGCCCATTAACGAAGGGCCAAGAATGTCTCTGTGATGCCCCGGCCACAAAACAAGGCAGAGTCTGGAAACTTATGTAACTGATCGAGAGTTTACTGCTGTTTATGTCTCATGGAATTTGATTAGTGTTCTCAATGTGGGGTGCCGTCAGAATGAGAGCCCAGAATGTGCCGTCAGAATGTGTTTGTAATAAACAAATCCATCATTAGGATGCTTTTAACTTCAAACCATTGCTTCTGGCTAAAATATGAGACCTCTAAACATAATGTTGCTTCCTCCAGTATATATATAAAAAAAAGATTACTAGTGGATTATTGTGATGTTTTTAACAGCTGTTTGGACTCTCATTCTGACGGCACCCATTCACTGCAGAGGAGTGATGTAATGCTGCATTTCTCCAAATCTGTTCTGATGAAGAAACAAAATAATCAACATCTTGGATGGCCTGAGGATGAGTAACTTTCCATCAAATTGTCCTTGTGAACTATTCCTTTAATGCGTGTGCAGCAAGCCAGAAAGATGAGAGAAAAAGACAGGGGTGTAATTGTAAATAGCAGGATATGACTCCATTTGAGTCACAGTTTAAATTTCAGCCAGAGAACGAACACACACACACACACGCACGCGCACACACACTTACAGATGCTAACAGCTGTTGGCTAATCAAACAGGCCTAATCCTGTGAGCATTTGCACACACACACAGTTATTCTAGCTCACCTTGTGCAAATGCGAAGCTACAAAACATCCAGACGCAGAGGCAGCCATATGCTGAATCAATGATCAAACACGAAATATGCATTCATGTGTGCTTCACACTGTCAGAATTTAATTGAAACTATCTACTGCATAATGCAAAATAATCAGAGATCTTAGCATTTTTAAAGAGCTTTTTTTATAGAGCTGATAGAAACACCATAGAAACACATTTTCTCATGCGTCTGAATACCATGGAAACCTGTTCACTCTGATTTTTAGAGCACAGAGGCATGAGTAGATCTAAATATAACATCAACTTTTGGTAACTCTTCTTAAAACAATAGTCACAAGGTCAGATACACATTTTGTAGTTACAAAATGTGCCAGGAGATAAAACCTAATGCAAAAATCATTTAATTTCAAATAAAAAAAATTCTTAGTTTCCACAAAAATAGTAAGCAGCACAACACTAAATCAGCATATTAGAATGATTTCTGAAAGATAATGTGACACTGAAGACTGGAATAATGACTGTAAAAATTTCAGCTTTGCCATCTATGAATAAATTACATTTTAAAAATATATTTAAATAGAACACTATAATTTTAAATTGGAATAATAATTCACAATTGTACTGTTGTTAGCATATGTTTGATTAAATAAATGCAGTCTTAGTGAGCGGAAGAGACAGTAAAAAAAAAAAACAGACTGACACCAAACTATTTATCGATAGTGTACACGTGCACCATCAACATCTATAAATTCCAATTAACACCAGCACAGTACAAACCCACACTGCACAAATAATCCGATAAGATGACAGGACTAATGCAAGCTAAACACTGACATGCAAAGAGACCTCCATGAAGATGACAGATTCACCAACTCACACACACCTTAATATGACAATTTATTACATCAAAGCCTTGTTGACCCATTGAACCCAAATTCAGTGTGGCTGATAATGACCTTTGACCCTTCTGAGGCACCTCATCTGCAGAGGTCAAAAGTAATTACATTATAGTATTTTTTACACATTCAAAATGCAATGTACCTACCAGTACATATAGTGTTGTTCTAAACCACATATCAATGCATTAAAAACAATATACATACCAAAACTGCAGGGCAAAACCCACATAGTGAGGGTGAGCACTGGTTATATAAAATCACAACGCCCTTCATTAAAACGATCCTTTTCAATATATAAAGTTTGTAAGATAATATATATAATATAAACAAAACTATTATGTTCCCCTGGAAAACTTTGCATTAGCTCCATCATAAAACGTTTGCAATCAAATGCAAAGTTTCTTGGCCAAGGTGAACTCTGTAGGAAAATGCAAAAGCATTGAAATATAATTTGCCATAATTTTAGAGGCTCTGCAAATCATAGACATGATCAAGTATTTGCACTTTTCTAGTGTAACTCTAAAATGCTTTCTTACCATACATGGGAACATGGTGAACTTTAGTTTTTAGTCCAGGAAGACACTCCTCTTCACTGTCACATTAATTATTTTGTCCTGCACTCACTGGGACTGACTCAAAGTTCCTGCTGCTCATGTTCAATGTCACAGCCAACGTCCTCACCAGAGCACATTTTTTGATTAAGCACAGCCGCCAGTCAGATATCCAAAGTGCTCTGACCTTATTTTGACTCTCCACGTCCATTCAGTATCAAATTAACATTGCAACTCGGTTGCATTCATGGTTCAGAAACGCAATCTCTCTTCAGTGCACATGCAAACATGACCAGCAGCCCCACTCACACTCTTCTAAGCTTAACACACACACATGAGAGGAGAAAGACTTAGGTGATCCATTTTAGTCCTGACCTAAAGCCTCTTTCCAGCTTTCCTTAACTGACAAACATCACTTCCTTAATCTACTATGGTACTGCTGTTTACAGACACTGATTTTTATTAACCTACGATTCTGAATAGTCTAAGAGTCTTTATTATTCAAATCCATAACTCAAAGTATGATTAATAGTACATGCAATTGTCCCTAATGACTACAATATTCACTAAACCAAATTTCCAATTACCAGCCTGAGTGTTTGAAGCCGTTTCAAATCAGAAATCATTGTTCATCAAAGGAATATCATGGACACTGTCAGTCTGACATGTACACACAACTACATGCTCATCCACTGACATCAGGAGTAAAAAGAGCCAAAACATGCTCTCACATCAGTTCTGTTCGATTACTTTTCTCCATCTGTTTAGTGTCTGTCCTGCACTGGGGTAGGTGGGGCATTATTTACACTGGCACATACACAGACAATTTACACATTTTGCCAACAACGTTCTCAGTGTTTGCACTGACATCAACTTTAACAAAGCAAAACAAAACAAAGCCAGAATGGAATTAAAATTCATGAAGATTCTGTTTTTCATGCTGTTTCTCATTTCTCCATTAGGTCTGTCTCTGCCCTTAAGCTGGTTTTGCATTTACATTTTAAGGGATTCCTTTAACACTATTTATACTTAGGAAAGTTTATTTGCCCTAATTTGAATTTCACATTTTGTTACTTTTGCCCATCCTTTATCCTTTTATTTCTCTTTTTCAGTTACAAAAGTTATATGTTTTTTTATTCAACATGTATGTAACTGAAAAAGAGAAATATATATATATATATATATATACACACGACACACACACACACACACACACACACACACACACACACATACATGTTGAATAAATAAAACATATAACTTTTTTAACTGAAAAAGATATATATATATATATATATATATATATACATACACACACATACATACATACATATAAATTGTATAATGTTATATATTTATCACATTTCTGGTAGTAGGGTAATCAAGTCAAGTCACCTTTATTTATACAGCGCTTTTAACAATACAAATTGTAACAAAGCAACATCAAAATAGGAAAATTGTGTCAATAATGTAAAATGACAAGATTTAACACTCAATTTTCAGCTGAAGGCATTTCATTATTGAATTTAGTGATGGCATTGTCCAGCTCAGTTCAGTTTAAATAATTCAGATAATTAACATATATTAATATCATTGTTTTATCTAATATTATGATATTATCAATGTATATTCCAGCTTTTAATTATAAAAAATAATATTTTATTAAAAATTAAATACATAATGGACAGTTTAATAAACATTGCTGTCTTTTTATAAGTAACTTGAGACCATGCATTGCAGATCTTTCCGCTCCTTCTCTCTCACACTCACCCTGCTTGTCTTGTAAACAGGATTAAGCACTACAGTGTGTCCACTTTAACCCCTTAAATAGTCTTCAGGTCAAGAGTCTAAATCACAAGACCACAAAGTGGTTTTCATCTCAGTGGTTCTGAACCGATACACCAGACTGCAATCTGTTTAGGCGTCACTACTGCTCATCCTGTAAGTAGTGTCAGTTATATTGTTGCTAAACTAACATTATACACTTTTAAAGTTATCCAACACACAAACATATCACTGAAATTGAGCATTGTAAGTGATGCAATGCATTTTTGGCACAATTAAATCTCACCTGTGACGTCAGTCAACAAACCACAGATTTTGAGTGTGATTTCTGCACTGCATGTGTGTGTTTATGTGTAATAAAGGGCTCTCTGTATTCTCTGTGTGTCTCAAGGTGACCTCGACTGCAGCTGTGTGGACTGATGTCCTCACACTCTTTCAGTCTTCTATCTTTATATATTTCGTTCCATCTTTATATATTTCGTTCCATCCATACTTTATTCTTACAGATTTTTTTCCTTTAATCTATACCTTTATGTCATCACTGTCTATTACCCACAATGCCCTACTTTTCCACCTGAGTCAGCGTTGGCTCTCTGGCCTATGTAGCAGTCTGCTTCCCTCTCTTAAACACACAAACACACAAACTCAAATGCCCACACACCATCGATGGGAACCTGTGTTTGTGAATCTCTGATAAAGACGCAGTACGGTGAGTCACGAGACAGTATTTTCTGCCCTACTAAACTCAGCCAGTTTTATACTGAGAGCAGCCATAATTCAGAGGGATTCAAGGACACGCACGCACGCACGTGTTATTAACACATTAACTTTGACAGCACTACATTATATAAACATTTTGTTATTTAGCAGACGCTTTTATCCAAAGTGACTTACAAATGAGGACAATAGAAGCAATCAAAACCAACAAAAGAGCAATAATATGCAATAAAGTGCTATATTAGTACATTATTTTAGAGTTATATTTCAATTTCAGAAAGAAACATTAATAAAAGGACACATTTAATTTATAATTTGTCTTAAATCTCATTTTGTTCAAATTAAATTGTGAATCGAATCGAATTGTGAAATCAAAATTGTGAGTTGAGTGAATCTGAGGGATGTAACATCCCTAGTAAAACCAAATTTAAAAGTCAGAAGTGCAGTGAAATGCAAATTCAAAAATATGAAATAGAATGTAAAGTTATGTGGGGTTTAAAGTAAACTCAAAAATGATCAAATAAAAATGTTATGTGTAAAGTCATGTAAATTAAAAAAGTATGTAAATGAATTTCATCTTCTGATGATCATCATTTAATACTTCAGAGGTCACAAACAATATTACTGTAAACCATAGCAGGACACTAAATTATTAAAATATCTGACTCTTTCTTACCCACCATTAAAAATCAAATGTTAATTTGATAATTCAAGTGTTAAAAAGTAGTGCATATTAAAATATCTAATCTTTTATTTTTTTTTTTATATTTCACAGAAACTCCACACTTGACTGCATGACTACACATGTGGAAAAGAGATGGTGTGTGTGTGTGTGTTCATCTGATCTTTAACTCTCTCACCCAAGTGATATTCTGAATCCCAAACCAATTTCATGCATGAGGTGTACTAAAGATCCGTGCTCATAATCACCCTAAGTGTGTGTGTAAATTGTGCCTCCAGTCATTCAGCCACTATAAGGGATCTAAGCAAAACACAGATAATTAAATATTCAATCATGATCACCTAAAATCTCATTGAGTCACCAAGCAGAAACAAGTGTTCTGCATAATAACAATAACAACAATTATAACCATGTACTCATAAACACTCAGTGAATATGTAATGAGATGTTTCTGAAATGACAGAGAGAGAGATAGAGAGAGAGAGAGAGAGAGAGAGAGAGAGAGAGAGAGACAGACAGACAGACAGACAGACAGACAGACAGACAGACAGACAGACAGACAGACAGACAGACAGACAGACAGACAGACAGACAGACAGATAGATAGATAGATAGATAGATAGATAGATAGATAGATAGATAGATAGATAGATAGATATGGGATGTCAACACTGACTTCAAAGGAAACATTTCAAAGTGTACTTAATAATAGTTTTATTCATTTATCTATTGTTGCTTTGTTATCAATACCTGTATGTCTGGTTTAACTTCATCTAACTGCCAGTTCACTTGCTACTACTCTTAACTTCTAAGTGATAACACCCAGTAATAGATATGTCCTCAAATGCTTGCATACTAAAGTAAAAACAACTTCAGTGCTTTGGATTGTCTCCAACAGCTAAGTGTAAAAGACTGTTTTTGTGTTTTCTTTACAGGATAACAGTTATACAGACTCTAAACTCCCTCTCTAAATATTGTGACAATGTATGGGCAATTTGCAGATCTGTGCCTCAAGAGTTTTCTCTGGTCTCTGTCTCTTCATGTTACAACTTGTATGTAATGAAAATGGTTCTGAGGGGAAAAAAAGCCATAATGCTATAAGATATACTGCATTCTGCTCCATGTGGCAACACATAAAGTTGAAGTAGTAGGCATTTTATACTACAGTATTCATGTCACTGTTTCTGTCACTATGTTTCTTCTGATTCTACAGCACCATGCAAAAAAATCAGATTTGACCGGAGCTCCAGACTGAAGTGAGGGGAGGAGACAAAAAGAAAGGACGGAGAAAGGAGGGCACAAAAGCGCCCCGCAGGGGTCGAGGCAGGAGCGGACGACACACACACACACACACACACCACACACACACACACACACACACACACACACACACACACACACACACACACACACACACACCACACACGCACACACACACACACACACACACACACAAACACACACACACACACACACACACACACACACACACACACACACACACAAAACAGAGTAAGCTGTGAGCAATGTGATTCTATTTACTGATTCAAAAAACATACAGTGCAATCAGTGTAGTCTGATTTATTAAAAAATTACTCGATTCTTGTAATGAATCATTTAAAAACACTTTAAATTACTGATGAATACTTTACTGAATGAACTCGCTGATATAACATCTGAATCGCTTAATAAACTGCAAGTTATTAATACTTTCAATCTGTATCTAATCAAAACAAATCTGATGTCAAACTCAAAATGCATCACATATTTTGTACTTACATTTTTTTAAAAAAAAATAAAACATTTTTTTGTGTAATATCACATTAAAACAAATGATTCAAAAGTTTGTGGTCTGATTTTTTTTAGTGTTTTGAAAAGTATCTTATGCTCACCAGGTGTAAAATATGATGTAGGCTCAATATTATTGGAAGTTAACGTGATTTTTCTTATATTTTCAAATGTAATTCATGCTCTGATGGCAAATCTTAATTTTTCTTATTATTATCAATGTTGAAAACAGTAGTATTGCTTATATTTTTGTGAAAACCACAACACATTTTCATGAATTTCTGATAAATACAAAAATAACAGCATTTATTTGAAATTGAAATCTTTTGTAACATTGTAAACATCCCTACTCTCTTTTTCAATTATATTCAATTAATTAATTTGATGAATGAAAGTATAAAAAAAAATCTCACTGACCCCAAACTATTGAAACAGAAAGCTGTGACTTCATTCAAAAGCATCATTATTACAATCTTCGTTATAAACCCAAACTCAAATCAAAACATGCTTGTCTCCTCCCACAACAACTCATTATCATCTCTCAGCGCTCTCTGGTTTTTAATGAGCGGGTTCAGGTGTGTGTGTGTATGATTGTGTCCACTTCCTGTGTTGAGCTGTTCTAATGGGGGAGATGCTGCTTACACTTTATGCCTCAAGCCTTGAGGCTTTTCTGGCGTTTCTGCTATGTCCTGCTGCAAAGTTGCTTTGCTGGCAAAACAAATATGTAAATTTCTGCTGAACTTTTGTCGTTTTTCATGTCTGGATACCTGCCTGCGGTGCTGCAGCATTTTTTATAATAACGTCTTGTACATCTATATTAATGTCAGAGACATCTGCGTCTCTGTCTGTCTTTTGAGCCGGACAGTGGACTCATGTAATAGGCCTTTTTGTGTCGAAGAGAGAGAAGCGAGATTTAAAACCAGCCATGAAAATGTCAGCCAGCATCACACGGGCAGCCTGGACTTGCTTGGCATTACCATATTTCAATTTCAATGACTCTCACTCTGTAGATCAGTGGGGTGTCCCATCTGAAAATGATACCTTCAGGGACCTGCCAATCAAATCACCAGGTGATCCGTATCAGGGTGACGCACACCCTTCCTGCAGGCGGACACACACACATGCACACGTTATAGAGTAATGAGCAATGAGCAAGACCCATGAATAAAACCAGAGATGCGCGAGTGATCTGGGGAAGGGGGGTGTCTAATACACCCACCCAGCCCATCTCTACATCACCTATAATAAAGCATAACCTACACCCTTCAAAACTGCACTTACACACATTCTCCCAACATGCCCTACAGAATGACTGCGAGTACTGTTCTTAAAATTATTTGCACCGTAGTTCTTTCAAAAATCAATATTCTGTCATCATTTAATCAGCCAAATGTTATTCCAGACCTCTATTACTTTAATTGTATGGACAAAAACAGTTGAAACTTTCTTCAAAATATCCTCTTTTCTGTTCCTTAAAAGAAAGAAAGTCATACAGGTTTGGAATTAAATACCTAAATATTTATTTTTATTTTTGGGTGGACTGTTACTTTAAGACAGGGCCGTCGCTAGTGGGGTGAAAGGTGGTGACGATTATAGGGGCCCACAGCGATCTCAACACACTGGCTGAGGCCAGCCTAAAAAAGAGGATCAGGACAGTTGACGGGCCACTGCAGCGAGTCGTCACGAAAGCTTAATCATTACACCTGTTTTTAAGCCTTGCCAATTTAAACATTCAAAGAGTTTAAAACATTCAAACACAAGACGCGGAAAAGCTGAACTGAGTACTCGCGCACCGTGTTCGGTGCACACGCAGAGAGCCATCTCACAGACAGCAAGACCGAACCGAGCTGTCCTTCGCATCCTCCTGCACCTGAACGAACAAACACAAATCGCAGTTTAAACATGCAAACAGAAAAAGATGGGAAAGAGCCCAATTCAGCACCAGCGAGCGGTGTTCTCTGAGAGAGACGCGTCTCAAATCGCTGAAACACCGAATTAGCCTATTCTTGCTCTTTTACCAATAAATACATACAACATTATGTCCAAATACTCGTCTTTGAGAGTATCCTCGGAAAAACAGTCGGTTATGTCTTACGTGAAAGTAATCGCGGGGAAAGAAATTGGTTGCGCATCATTATACTTGAGTCTGGACACATTGTCTCTTAAAGTGACCGCGCCTAATTTACTATCTGCTGTCAGTGTCCTTAATGTTAATCCAAAAACATGAAAGAAAGAAAATCACTCACTGGTCTCGACTGAATTACTTTGTAGTTTAACAAGAATTAATCCACTGTCAAACCAAAAATTGTTCAGACATCAGATATAATTTTTTATCTTTTTTTTACTAGTGGGTGCAAGATACTATATCACATTTATGTAAGTGAGTATAGCAAAATAAAGTAAACTGTGACATATCATACCCAAATATTATTCATACAGTGGTGGGCTACCAGTAAAATTTATACAATTTTGGACCAAAAATTACTCAGACACTTTGACCTGACCATGTTTTGTTTTTATCTTTTGCAAGATTAATTTGTCCAGACAGTTTAACAGAAGTTCTTGTCATATTTTATTACCATTTTCTAAACTATAACGAATAAACTGTGATATATAATGTGAGAAATGTTGAAGGTGTCTGAATATATTTTGATTTGACTGTATATAACATTTTTACATTGAAGACTATGCAGTGCTACTTTACATTTGATTATTCAGTTTCTGTACCTGGACACCTATAAACCTAAAAAAACTTAAATATTGTGGAAATAGATGAAATAAATAGATAAATAGAACGAACATACAAATTAAGTAATTTTAAGCAGGGCCCACGAGTACAACCTGCCCGTAAACCCCAGCTACGGCCCTGCTTTAAGAACATGGTATTCAATATTAATTTAATAATATGTACTACATTCATGCTGAGGAAAAATATCAATTGTTATAAATTGAGGTTGCGCTCTCCTACTTGGGACTCAGGATCAATGAAACCATGATTTAATTAACAAAATTACAACATCAATGGAACAAGGTTATATCGTTTATTAGGAGATCTGAGGAAATTACCAAGTAAAATGGAAAGTTTATCCTTACTGTCCCATCATATTCCAATGATCATAAAACATAAAAGCATATAAAGCAACTTCATGAGTCAAAGGCCAGCTGTACTAATTGCAGGTGTGTGATATGGCTCTTTTTTATATCTCATTTGTGTTTTGTCTAGACAATGAATGACAATGAACTAAATTGACAATGAGCTAAATGTGTGTTAGCGAGAGGGGTTGTGGTAGCTGAAGCAGTGCCGGTGTAATTATTAATCATGGTGCATCTCTCCAACACATGCTACATCCTGACAGATGCACCGGGACAGAGGGCATCAATTACACACACACACACATTTATCCTTTTGGCCTCTTTTTTTAGTAGGTATACCCCCACCTCCCAAACAGACACACACACGCGACCAATGTGATTTATGAGAGTGTCTGGACTGGACCTTGTATAAAACCCATCTTTAACGGTTAATGAATAAAACAAAAGTCATTGTCAGAGAGACACGGCCCCAACCTCTCCCTTACACACACACACACAACACACACACACACACACACACACACACACACACACACACACACACACTCAATGTCAGGCATTAAAAAGATAGATGAGCTATTGATGTGTGTGTGTGTGTGTGTGTGGTGTGTGTGTGTGTGTGTGTGTTGTGTGTGTGGTGTGTGTGTGTGTTGTGTGTGTGTGTGAAGATATAAAAGTCCGACTTTAGCCTATAAGTATTTTTCTTTTTTTTAAATCAATGTGTTAAATTTTCCAAAAAACTGAAAATGTATGTACTGCTTTACAATAAATCAATATTAAGAGAAAACATAAGAGAAAACATTAGTCAACATAACCACCATTGCATCATCTTCATCTCTCCTCTCAGTACACAAAGTGAACTTTAATCACAGCTAAACCTCGGGAGGGTCATCTGTCACCTGACCTCTGACCTTAACCTTCACCCTGACTCTGACCTCGGACCAGCAGACTGTGTTAGCAGTTTAAGCACACGCTCATGAGATTGGATGGATGTGTGTATTTATACTGACAGTCTGCTGAATGCTTCAAGACCCTGTTTGGTTTTGATGTATTTCTGCTTGATAAGAAACTGCAGAGGTTATTTTGTGTCTCCTCTCTCTTTACACTGCGCTTGTGGTTTGGAATTAAATTCTACCATACTGCTTCCTACATAGAGTATAGTATTTACAAAGTGCTATAGAAACCCATATTAATCAATAACTGTAAACATTTCAAACTAAGATACAATGTCATTGATCGTACTATGTAGTATGTTAATTCAGTATATTAGTGTGTGAATGTGTATGTGTATATATATATATTCTTTGTGCTGTC